>UZAN01049690.1:0-18649 GCA_900618425.1 Echinostoma caproni
AAATGCTCGGAAGCACTGGACAGCTGTTTCGACCTGGTTGGGTCTCATCAGCAGTGCGAGTCCATCGACCCGACTAGGGATTGAACCCTGGACCAGTGCTTCCGAGCTTTTCAGTTCACGCTTCATTTGCTATACACACGACGAATTCCCATTTGAAATTTAACCAAATCCTCCATTATCCTCATGACACATACATATGTTCGAAGCACATCCGAGCTCTATAGGATGAGATCATCCCATTGTTTTCTAATTGCTTGTAACTTGAGATTAACCATTTAAACGACTTGAGAAAGGCTTTCCAAGAAGGTCGAAAAGTTGTCACCAACGCTTTGTGTTTTAATTTTTTACGTTCGTCGTGGCTAAGACAAGTTAGTTTCCTTAAACATGAGTATTGATTGCTAACGCACGACACCTTTGAGTGAAGTATCTGAAGTTGACTCAAGAATGCCACGGTCCACTGGAGCAAGTGATCGACCTCCATAGTTTACGTTGTTTGGGACATGTGTTATGCATACCAGCAGATAGATTGCCACGGCAAGCGGTGTTTTCCGAGGGCACGTAGCAGTTAGAAAATGGTCAAGGGTGGTCAACTGAAGACCCGTGATGACGGTGTGAAAACACAAGGTCACATAGGCTCTGTTAGGCTCCCTGAATGGGTACCCCGAGATGATGGTGACCGATGATTAGAGACACCGAGTGATATGGCTGGGTGTCGCAAACAATGGCGCTCGTGCATCTACTCATTATTTTCCTAACACCACTCAATATGAATTCTCCATCTTCCACTTGAATTCGCTTTCAGCATTCCAATCTTCATTCTGCTCTTGTCTCCAAATAGGGCATCAAAATGTAGCAACCAAAATCAGCGCAAGAAGGTGCATGGTTAATGGTTGTAAAAACTGAACTGAACTGAACTGTCACAGAAGAAATATGCAGGAAAAGCAGAACACCAGCTTGGGTCGAAAAAACGATATCATCGTTTGATCAGCGCCAAATAGCCTCAACTTTAGAATTCGAAAGATGAACGATCTTGCTTACAAAGGTTGCTTTATTGCGTTCAGTTTACATAGAAAAAATTTGAAAACAAACGCATAGGCATTCCATAGTACGAAACAGTATGCCTAATGAGAAGTTTCTCTGATAATGTTTGTCGGTACTCCTCAAACGTGTTTTCCACGAGTGTCACTAAGGCCTAAACAAATGGGCTATTTTTACCGATTCGGTGTGCATTGTGCCTATTGCTATTGAAAAGAAGTAATTTAATTTCAGGTTTGTTTTTAAAACCGACGGCGAAATCAGAAAGCAAAATGTTTCTGGTTTGCATATACGAATGATTTTACTTTTATACAGTCCGAGGAAAGCATGTAGAAAACAACTTCCGACAGTCGTACGTCAGTATGATAATTTCGAACTTCTTTAGATTGGTATATTTGCATTCACAATTATCTTCATCACTCCACTATTTGTTTTGTTTTTCATTTGTCAATCGCCTAGATGAGTGAGTAAACGAAACGGAAGCACGGAAGTAGAGTTCACGAGGGTTAAAAACGAAAAAGAAGCACAGAAACACGTTGTATGATCGTTCAAATTATTTCTCATTTACTGTTTTTATTTGTTCTCGTTTAATCTACTTTAACTTTATTGCAGTGAGGTATCAACCAGTTGAACAATCCTGCTTGTTTGACGACGCAAGTGGGAACTAAATATAACGAAATGTATTGTTTTTAATAGCCGTACACAACAATGCACTTTTTTGCTTCCTCTTTCTCTTAAGGGTTTCAAATGGAATCCACAGTCTCGCACTTGTGGTTCACAAGACATTTGTGCAGCAGCTGCACAAGACCAAAGCTCTACAAATGAAAACGATGACTCCAAGCTCCCATGTTCCAAAAGTGGAACTCTTCGTTGTGTATCCATGCCACCACAAGAGAAAACCATATTCAAATCGGAGGAGTTATATATGTACGATAGACAACTTAGAAGTAAACACCATTGTGTCTGTCGTCCTGGTTTCATGGGGCGAAGATGTGAACGACTTCAGGATGCGTGTATTGAGGTAAGCGAACTTTATCACTGCCGTCGTAGACTTAAACAGCGAAACATAGTGCCTAGTTCAGTTTACAACGTTTGGTTACAGAATAGCATCAAGGCTTTATCATTGTTGAGTCAGAACAAAGCACAAATAAACGAATTCCGTTGACTGTTAGCAAGATTGCACTGTGCAAAAAATTTAATGGTAACAGTTACGCTTCCATCATGCAAAACATCTGAGTTGAAAATGAGGGAATGCAAATCATTGACGTACTCAAGAAGTTCCATAAAATATATCCAATGTCAATGGGTCTCCTGAATGTGGCTTTGACAACAGAAGACAATTATCTTAGAAACTATACAGAAAAACGCGAGGGTAGATGTGGGTAAAGGCACACGTCAGGAATAAGCAGTTAATTTTGGAGTTAGAAACAACAGAGCGGTCACAAATCAAGCAGTGTGATATTTAATGGTTGATTGCACAGCCGCGGTGGGCTCGCGCGTTACTTATTGTCCCGGAGATGGTGACATTATTAGAGAGATCTCTGTGTTTATTTTTTTCCATACATTGTTTAAAAGATTACGACCCTACAAAAATCTATTAACCTTTTCCCCAAAATGGAACGAATCTCATTTCACTCAAACTGGCGATGTTTCCACATGTTATACGTGATTTAATAGTCGGGCGTAGCCACAAATACCCAGATCCTGGGAACTGAATCAATGAACCATGATAGTTTCCATAGGATAAGTGTACCGGATCGATGTTCGATGATGGAGTGTCTCGCAGATACCGAACCCCGAATTCGCGGCAGAAAACAAGGCTGGGAAATCTACGTATACTGTTGCACAATCAATCATGAATTAATGGAAATACATTGGCATACCTCAAATTAGGGGGAACCCGGTCTGGACAGAACAATCGGTTCGACACGACAAGGGCAAATGTGTCAGGAAGACACTCTCTTGGAAATCAGAGGAGAAATACGATGTGGATATAGCGACTGTGCTACTTAAAAGGCGGCGAGGACCAACCACAGTGATGGAATAGTGAAGTAACACCAAAGGCGGGTATGGGGCGATAGGTGGCAATCGTAATCACGCTGCAAATGAGAGAATAGACAACGGACACGAGGACGGTGTCTGAAGTGGTTAAGCATACAAGGCGGGTGGTAGCATGTGGGTCAATAAATAACGGATTGCAGGAAAAGAATGACCAGTGACAACAGTGAAGAAGGTTGGATAATCGTGGCTGGGCGGGTGATGAACAGGTGGCCAGTTTGCAGTTTCTATGATGGATCAAGATAATAGATGGCACTAACGGATTAAGTGCAGAACGGGTGACGACAGTTACTACGATACAGTTTCCATTTGGGGTGGAGATAATAGATTACAATTATAGGTGGGACGTAAAACGGGTCAGGACAACCAATACGAAAGTTGTTATGTGGGGCGGTTAGGTAACCATAGGGGGAATGCGGAAAAATGTAAACCAAATGGCCATGGTGGGGAACGTAGATAGTTCCGATCCGGCTGGCAGAGGTCGCCGAACTAGGAGGTGGAGGAACGCATATGCATTGATTGGTTTTGAACAGAGTACAAGCAGGTTCGGTGTACGTAATTTCAAACACACTAAAGCATCTTACAATAAGTTAAAGTTAGGTTAAGTTAAAATTTATTACCATTTACCGAGTGTCAGCTAAACAAGTGAAAACAGTGTAGTACATAGATTTCATTCCAGGCACCTCGCACAGGCGTTAGTATGTCTCACATGAATGCGATTATGACGGATTATGAATGCAGTTACCGGAAATACACAGTTAATTCTCTGCTTTCTCGTAACGTGAGAAGTCGCATTTCATTACATTCCTGCTTTATAGGTGAGCCAAAACCAACCGGATAAGTAAGAAAGCATACAATGTCAACTCCTAGCAAGTCATGATTCACAAGATGACTTTTGACCAACCGGCATGCAATGTCGAAATTATGTAATGATGTTCCACTTAGGGCCTTGTATTCATGACACTGTTCACTAGTCGGATGACCCTTGTGGGAAACACTAAAATGCCCACAACTCATGACGGTGTCATCTTCCTTGAACATGTGCGAATGCCAATTAATCAGCCAGACGGGAAAATAACGCCAAGTCCCAAAGAGCCAAGAAATGGTCACATTATGGCTTTATGCAGAAACGTCATCACCGCTGGGTATCGGAAAATTTGAAACTTCACGATGTCGTCGTGTTATGGGCGGTGAAATCCTGCCCCGGAATTTTTACCCTTTCAAAAGTCATGAATGACGAACGCTTTGTCCCAAATTTTTCCATGCGATATCAACCGTAAGATGGCTCCTCAAATACATTCTAATTCACAGATAACTCACAGATAACGTCCCCTGTCGTAACAAATTCGCAGCATTCTGGAATGCATGTAATAAGCCAGGGAATGATTCGGTCTTGAACGTTTTGTTCCGAAAATACTTACTGGAATACGTTTTATTTTTGACAGAAGTAAAGCAATAAAATATTATAGCCGAATGTTACCTTCTCATAGCTATACACCTGATCAAAAGGCATAAGTGTCTGCTTATTTGCACGTATCAAACAAACCATTTCATAAAACTGTATTCAAACCTACATTGAATCAACCAATAATGCAGCTACCAGAAGATAAGTAAGAAACAACAAACAACATAAAAAATATTAAAAAGTGTACGTTGAAACAAAATAATTTTTGTATCCCATTTATCTACCATTTTCCCGTGTTTCACTGTTTCTACATCTTTCCACTTTGTTCTATATCTCAATCCTTCTGCCCCCTAATGATATATATATATAGAACTAGCCAACTGTGATGCACCAAAGTGTTTTCCTTGTGATCAAAATGAGTTTCATTATATTTATCACCTATATTAATACTTTAGACTTTGACAATAATTTATATCTTGACTACGTCGATCTACATAGTTTCTATTCTGCACGAGTATCAATTGAACGTGCCTGACCTTGGTTGCCAAGATTAAATAATCTCAACATGAAAATCGTAACATTGATCAAGTGTAAATACGCGATATTTTCTAATAGGAATAACTTAAGATCTATCCAAAATTATTTCCATAAACCCTTGTCCTCTCGGTTGGTTGTTATGAGGCATTTTTTTATTCGACATATAATCCATTATAGCAGCTCCATTTAATAACCAAATGAAACTCTTTTACAACCCAAAGAAATTGCATTGAATAAGGTTTCATGCAAATAATCTATTTTTGAAATCTGATTCATTGAATTCGAGAAATGCCGCTTTAATCAAAGTCAACCTTGAAATCAAGGTTAGTTTGTGCACGGCTTTAAATGTTCGCATTATTATCACCATAGCAAAGCAAGCAGCGCTCAAAACCAAAAGTTCTTGCTATTTCGGTGAAGAGGAGAGAAATAGAATTGCATAAGCACACAATCTGGGATTTTCTGTATCAAATCTTGTCCGATGCTCTAACGTTAACAAAAGCACAATTTACAAGATAATCTATGGAAAAACAACAACCAGAACAGCTTGTGTAGGCCGTAAACTGGCTACATCCAAACAGGAGGACGACTTAATTCGTATAACTGTGAAAAACCATTGCAGAAAATCGTTGTCGTCTATTCAACGAGAAGATCTTCCTCATCATTCACACTTCCTTCTGCAACGTAGAATGAAAAAATTAAATGCGTCGGGTTTCAACTGACTTCAAGCCAGCATTGAACGCGCAGCAAAGGCAGGCTCGTATTGACTTAGTCCGAGAATTCAAATCTCGATGTGCGTTATTTTGGAGATCGGTTTATTTCGCCGACGAGTACATGTTGTGCGACGAGCCTTGGAAGGCTCACAAAAAGTCATTTGTGGTTGAGAATTTCCCAAAAGGGCTCAATCCACAAAATGAAAGATTTTCTCATCCGTCGAGATTACTCACCTGAACAGAGATAAAACGTGGTCAGCCTTGTAGATGGTCTTAATTGAAAGGCACCATGAATAGCGGAAAATTTATATCAGTAATGACGAACATGTTTCCAGAATTTTATGAAAAATAATCGTCTGGAAATGTCATCGTTTTTAATTTAATTTAAATTTAATTTAATTAAGAAGACTGGTTCACTTATTTACTTTTAGGCTTCAGAAAAGATGCGTGACTCTAAAGTTTAGTTCGTGCAACTTACCCCTAATAGCCCGGATCTCACTGTGATTGAAAATCTGTTTTCTGTTTTGAAGATAGAGGTCAATGTGCTGCCTATGAGTTGAACTTTGGAGGCAAAAGTGTTCTACGTAATGGAGTACAAAATAGAAATGGTTTCATAACAACGTTGGTGGATTCAATGCCGAAGAGACTCGAAAAAGTCCTAAAGAACAAAAGCAGACCAATCAACTATTAGTGTACATAAACTTTACATCTTAATTATTACCAACTTTAATTTGTTGTAAATAAAAACTGTTCCATTCTCTTTAGCTACCTCTTAACTCATCACGGTCTAGGTCAACTACTATTGACGAAATAGGAGTATTCGCTACATTCTGAACTATTCCATCTGCTGCGTATAAACGAATAAGGAAAATCAATGCTATAAAGGCTCACCAAGGCTTTTTTATTATTATTTGAAAGAAACATTTATTCTAGAGTAAATGCTGTTGCCTATAGAAACCCACAAGTATTTCACAGGGATAAGGCAAAACCATTTGTACAGAAGAAAAGGATGTCATGTGGTAAATAAACCAAACGTTATCTCAAGTAGAGAAGCACATAAGCTAGTGGATCTAGTTGATCTGTTTATCTTAGTGAATGCTCGTTTCACTTTCAGTTTTGTACCACTACCATGCATTTTCGAACGGTGGTTTTGACTCGTCTTTAGGCTGCCCATTTGGATGGAAGAGTGGGAGGATGATAGGAGAGTTGAACAAGTAATAAAACTGATGTATTTTTCATCAGTCCTACCCATTTTGCCACAAATACCCCACATGGTTTCCTAGGCCAGTCAAAGGCACATGCTGCTAAATAAAATGATGTATCACAATTTCAGGAATTTACTCATTTTTCCAATCCTCAAGGAAGGAGATTGCCTGCATATTTGCCGAAGCTTAATATTCTAATCAATATCAGAGTCAAACAAAAAGATCTCCACCTTTTATACATTTCATCAAAATAAGAAGACATGTGTGGGCAGAATTGATGTTGGCCATCTATTTTGCTCGTTCTCATTCAGCTTCAATTGCATATTTATATGGTCTCGTAGAATAAAATGGGACTTAAGATGAGTGATTTGAACTAGATTGTGGACAAGTGAGTCGCATGATTGGAATGTGGTTACAGTTTAAGGTTACGGAATTTGCGATATTTAGAAGCGATAGTTATTCACCGCTAGAAACCACAATAGTTAAAAGAACACCCGTGACGCAGCTGTTGTTGGCGCGGTAGTGATGGTGTCACAGTTGATACCACCCTAGTGTCACACAACTTGCATCCCCTTGCCTCCACCACATTCATCACAGAGTTAAAAGCAGTTAACTGCCATATTGATTTTTTTCTTCATTTTAATCACGAACCACTACATATATATATATATATATATATTATAAGAAGTAGTATGTGGATGACAGGACAAAATTTCCCTGGTATGCTTCCAGGGAAATTTTGTCCAGTCATTCACATACTACTTCTTATGAAATATTCTACCAAGACCATCAGGTCACGTTTGTTGCGGTTAGTAGCATCTAACCCACTTACAAAACATCGAATCATAGCATTGATCCTTCATTGGACTGGCTCTGAAAGAGCTGTCTATCCAATGGTTNCAGCCATTCCGGTACTAATTATTACGAAATGTTCTATAAAGACGCTGAATTTTTGTTGTGGTTAGTAGCGTCTAACCTACTTACAAAACATCGAATCATAGCATTGATTCTTTCTTGGACTGGCTCTGAAATAGCTGTCTATCCAATGGTTACCCGGTGTTGCAAACAAAGTTATTGTGACGAATATATATATATATATGTATATGTATATATATATATATATATTTATATATATATATGAATGAATTGACACGAACAAGTTCAGTTTTACCTTTTAACTTCGTTACTTCGGAAAAGGGTGTGAGGTTTGCTGTTGGTTTTTGAAACCATCTATCGAACTTCATCTTCACGGCAAACCACTAGTTAGTCTCGTCTATACTACTGTTTACACTGCTGATGTCCTGGAAAAAGAAAACGAATAAAGTTTTGCTATTTAATGTATAGTTCCGCGGATAACCGGAGGATTTTATGCGTCAATCCCTTTCGAAGAACCGTCAAACAACATCAGTATCAAACAAAGCACACCTACATATTTTGACAAATCACATACTGATCACCACAAGCTTTTCTCGGGGTGACCACATTCATCATGAAAACCTTTGCCAATGAGCCATGATTTGCACTTCAGGAACGGGTAACTAACCGAATGTCCAACATACCCATCGGTCTGGTTCATTCGTGTGAAAAAGCGACCATCCCAATAAAAGAAACCCAACCGGTCCTAAGAGTATGATAAATTGAGTTCACTTTTATCCATTTCAAATGAGAGGAGAAACCAATATCAGCAGAATGCCTGGTTCTCATTTATTTCGAATGCTTTCAATCACCTATCACTATACTCTATGTATGACTATGTATCCTGGGGGTGAAAACCGTTTGAGGACACGCAAGAGTAATCACTAAGGTTCTTCCGAAATCAATCTAAACCAAAAGTGTCTGATTCACCACTTAGAATCCTAACAGTTTTGCCATTATAGGCACCAAGATATAACACCTCTTCAGATGTTTCTTGGGTGCACAGAACTAGTAATAAGAAACTTATTTGTTATGTTTGACCCTATTTCATTTCTGGCATACGCTTCCGTACATTGCTTTCAGAGTCCCACACCAGGACAGATTCCGGGTGAGCAAGCCTGTCGCGACTTTCTGGGTAACAAGTGTCGAGCTCAAAATGGGACAAATTATTACTTTTGTTATTGTGCTGAATCGTGGGGCCCGGACACAGGCTTTTCATTCCCAAACTGTTTCAAGAGAAAATCAATTTGTGATCGAGTGAGTGAACCAATTTAGTAGTCCTTCCAGATACAACCGGTTTGTTCCATTGGTGGTATTTCATGACACCACACTATAATCAAAACCATACAATCTTCCACTAAAACATTTCACGTGATCCCAAAATAATTTCTACATGTTCGTAGTTTGAAATGTCACCAGGATTCTTATCAATAGATAACAAAATTCACAAACTCAATCCCAAAAATTACGTTGGTTTCACGAGAGACCCCCCACGGTTGAACTCTTGGACATTCTTTGACTTCCTCAAATTGTCTAAACAGTTCCACAGAGCACACTTCAAACAGAACAAAGAGTGGTGAACAAGCTGGACATTCTACTGCTTTTCTAATACAAATATTTATGCTATTCTTGCACATCCACAACTATATACATAAGGCTTTCTGTCGGGATTTCAGTAAGCAGGTTTTTTACCTGGGTACCCGGAGGACTGAGGCAATGAAAGGATGCATCTTTATCAAAATATATACGTGTATTATACTTGAATGATACAGGATAGAAGCAAAAAAGTAATTAATTACGATTTTCTACAGATTCGAGATCAGTAGGTGTGCAAGTAATTTTTGATGCGTAATGCTTTCTAGGAACGTAAATGAACGTAAAAAACATAAGTACACCGCATTTTAATTGCTCCCTCCAATTTCGAGCTAAAATTGATAACTGAACAGACCTTTCTTCGAATTAGTTTTAACAGAAGACAACAAATGGCAATACAGGGTGGTTTATGTATGGATGATTTAACTGTATTTCAAATAATAATAATAATAAATAATTATATTTATTCTATAATTTGATTTTCCTTGCAACCAAAATCTACGCAGCGCAAATCTCCAATGCAAATCATACAACCGAATGAAACTAATGTGGAATCTACTTCTTTTGTTAAATTTGTGTAGTTCACTTAAGCAGTATTTGGTTTATATCGACACTAATATTGATACAGAAAAAACATCATATAGGGTTAACTACTTTCATCTTATCCGTTGTGCACAAAGTTGACAACGTGCTGCCGATAATGGCCATTGATATGCTTTGAAGTTTTATAACTAATTTGGAGCGTTCATTCTATCTAATAAGACCATTGTTATATTCATGAATACTTTCTAATTTGCTCCACTGAACGTTAATAACCATACACCGCTTTTGCAATATCTTGGTCACCAAACTAACCAGATTGATCAAATCTGGTATGCTGCCCATACAACTTAGATCCACAAGAAATAAACCAAACAGCCTTCATTTCTAATACTGCTAAACTAAATAATCATAGAACGTGTTTCCTTGGGGTCCGGATTGCCATGAACTCCAGTTGAGGAAAACGATAATACCAAACTGGTGTTTACAAAACACAACAATGATTATTATTCATGACTGACACGCAACGCTCATGTGTGTGCGCCCTTCGACTGGCTGCGCCACAATTCTTTGGTGTCACAACTCATCAAACTGAAGAATTTTTATCAATATTACAATCTTTGTTCTTCGGTTTACAATAGCAGAATTACTCCCACTGAAACACGCACGGATTCAGCCCAACGATTCAATTCAACTACACTTGATTCTCTCGGGTTTCGGAATCCGCACACACAAAAAATAACAATCGCTCAGGTGGCAATTGGCTCTTAAGTGCACCCGTCCTTCCAGAGTCCCTAACCCATGCAGCTTCCTGATTTTCTTTTGAGTCTTCATTGAACAACATTATTAACTTTTTTCGATACAATCAATTCCATTTTGACATTTGTTGTCCCTTGGAAACTCTCTTTCTCTCTAATGTTCGAATTGTAACTAGAAAACTGAAAATATTAAGAAAACACAAGGAAAAATAGTAAGACTAACGAAACTCATCAACGGCCAGATACATTTCCACAATGTTGTGGAAGGAAATTGAGCGTATTAACTGGACCTAAGAGACTCACAACAGTCGGCATCTGTGGATAGGTATTCGAAACCTATTTCGACCGAAATATAGACCAACTAAATGTGATATGACCGTTGATGATATAAGTCGTGCACTGCACATCCGAACAGCTATCCCTCTGTCTTACAGATTTTGGAAGATGCTGCTAGTGTATAACCCCATTCTGGAGAAGAGTGATTAAACTCTTTCGTACAAACATATCATCCACTGGCATCATCCCGAAAAACCATCACCATCCTTTCTAAAGTGCGGTGCTCCTGTCCTAGAGGACACATTTACTTCTCGCCCCAACAGATCATTGCTGGAAACCTATTAGGATCGTTCTTCTTTGTAAACCGTGTAGAACCATCACCCTAACCAAACTTTTCGAAAACATGTCTTTTGTAACAGATAATGGTGAACCTAAGAAAACAGTGTACACTGCACTTTTTCCCATGTAAAACATCTGTTCAGAAACTCCTTTCTGACCTCACTCAACCTTCAGGTGGCACTCAATTCAAATGCCACCCTCATTCATTCACGCGTTTTTTCATTTTATTCAATAACCTGTTGCATGAACTTCTACATAAATTCAACAGCTTCCTATCTCGCTAAAGTCCTTTGCAAACCAACAATGCGTTCATTTTAAATTTCCCAAAAACTTTATAGGTGAAATTTTAGCCTCGTATTATTTCCTTCCTTTGATGAGCTGATGTGTAATTTTTGATTGAACTGTGGACATATGTCTATGAAGAAGTCGATGGACATCGGTTGTGGAACAATGCGCCATGTGGGAAATTCGGAACTGAAAAGGTTTAGGCGATGACGACACAGGCCAACATTCGCATCGTCTAAGATACACGTACTATTTTTCTAAACCCGTTCGGCAAACGGATATTCGTAAGAATAAAACTTGTCCTCCTGTTGTGATTCTCTACCAACGCTTAAGCAATATCTGATTCAGAATTTATCCTCCTCCTCCACCTATGCCGACCTGAAAATCACACGGCCGATCGGATTCATTTATAGATCGGTCGGATGGTTCGGCCACAACAAGGGACCTGGTACTCGCCCAGCTAACCCGAGCGGGAAACCATACCTTGTTTACAGCCGTAACTCTTAGACAAGACCCAGTGAACTTCGACTGTACAGCATGCGTGCCTTCACCACACGGATAGACTGCAAGTGACAACAAGAGCATCAAAAAGTACAAGACAATGTTAAACGACGGGAGCAATCGCACTATCATACTATCCGCATAGAAACATGACATCTGAAATTGATGTTGTGACATCTTTAATTGAAAAAAATATAGATTGTTGGTCCCTTCAAGCACGGTAAATTGTCCACGATCACCACGATCATGCTTCGTGACTGAGTTCATGAACCCGCATTTAATGTAGAGGGTGACTGACAATGGTTCGAGCTATCTGCGATGCAGTATGAGAGACGATCAACTACAGCAACTCGGAATGCAGATATGAGCGTAACTCTCCAACTAAACACAAAATTCAACAATAGGTCAATATAGTAGACAGTTTCTACTTGTTCCTTCAACACAAGAAACAAATATTTCAAATTTACAGAGATCAATGAAGGTGGGTTTTGGTTTGTTGAGAGTAAAACATTTTTACAATCTGTGCCACACTTGTAACCGATGGTAAAGAAACGCATCTTTACTTTCAGAATTTAGAACCCCGAAGGAACATGTTCTAAGAATAATCATTTGAGCATGAGGGGAATTGAGATCCGTCTGATATTCTCATAGATCAAAGAGTTTTTGCAAAAGAATTCCACATTTCATCAATCGCAGCTAGTTTTTTTTACCAGAAACTAACAGCTGTTCTCTATTTTAACACTGAAATGTTACTTATTGTAGTATTATTGTTTCAGGTAATTTGTAGAAACCGTGGTACATGCATCGGGTCGCCGGATCAAAGCACCTTTGGTTGTCGTTGCGAATACGGATGGACCGGATCCCTTTGTCAAATTCCAGATGTACGACAGTGGTAAGCGCCATTAGGGAAGATCATCGATTTATACTAAACAGAATCATTTATTTGACCAACGCTCGTTTTGGATTGATAGTGAAACCTCAATGTTTGCACACACTGAGACTGGACTGCAACTTTTTGGGGAAAATAAAGGCGTTTTGCATTATTTGTGTTTAATTATTGGTATAATAGTATATTTTATTGGTTTAGTCTTAATAATAGATGTCTCCTGTTTCGCTTATGAATCGATTATTTTCGAGCTCACTACCTCACAGAACGTGATTCAAGAACTCCCGAAATAAGTACCATAACTAAGAATTTGATCAAAAAATTGTTGATTTTCTTTTATTTCACCTGCACTTTATGCACTGGTATTACAGATGTTTCTTTGTTTGTTTTTTCTATCCTGTCTACATTACTCGGAATACCTTTTCCAGTGGATTGTTTCTTTAATTTGTTTTAACTAATGGAGAATGAGTGGTAAATCACATTCTGAAATGTTTTTAGATTATCTTTTGTGCAGTATTTTAGTCTTTTTCTGTCTAGAAAGCGTAGTGATAACACAAAGCACTAATTTATCAACACATTTTGCTGGTGGGAAGGGCCTGATTCCAAACATCACATATCAGATGGCAAGTTTGATCAACTTCTTCTATGATCGCACTACGCCTCTAGAGTTGAGAAATCCTTTTGCCGGAATTCGGTGGATTGGACAATATTCTATTTATGGAAGCACCCGTATGATGTGGCACAGTCAAATCTTATATCCACGGTGAGAAGACTCTCAGAGAATTTATAAGTGATCTTTGGTAATTGATGGTTTCGTTTTGAGGGAATTTTCTCTGTTAACTAGCATATTTTTTCTGTTCATGCATAGTACAGTTCGCTTACATTCTCATATCGGTAAACGGTTGCATTATATGGGAAGTTCGGATTGTATGAAACGCATAAAGTTGAATTTCTGCTTCCACTAAACCACCCATTCTTGATAGATCTTTTTAAAGTTTTCATTGGTTTACCCGGAATTAATAGCTTAGGACATTCTCAAATGAATCTATCATCCACAAAACAGACACGTGAAACTGGTGTATATTTGTATTCCTTGCCTTTTCATTCCACATGTTTTTGTACATTCCATGCTAAATCATCACAATATTCGAATCCGTTCTAAAGCAGTAAGAAATTTGCCTGATCAATAGATGTGATTTTCACAACAATGCACCGAAAGGTCCAACGGCATATTTAGCCGCTAAATTCATCGTTTGCGCTGTAGGATAACATTATTTTCTCTCTGTGATGCCGAAACATTAGTATTGATAAAATTATTTTTGCATGGATATATCGTTTTCAAGGTTGCCATGGGGTCCTTGGACAGTCTGTTCTGCTCCACTTTGTGGAGGAATGGGATGGCACAGTCGAACCAGAGAATGTCGTGTTCCGGTCAATAAAACCAGTGGCCTTGGACTTTGTGAGGGAAACACGGTTGAGTATCGTCCGTGTAAAAGCGGGTGAGACAAAGTAGATTTGAATTGATTTCATTGTTTTTAACAGAATAATTTCAAAACATACTTTGACGGGGGGATTAACTTCTATCAAACACAGCCTGTGCTTCCTACGTTATTCTGTCTTAAGGTTTAAAAAGGCTACCCAGTGAAGTATTCTGTGCTATACTTTCAACAAACTCGGCTTTCAGTTGAGTTCGTGAAATGGAAACATTTGCACTGTCCGTAAACGCACTGATCCGAATATAGTATGGTAGTGCCAGAATTTTTAGTGAACCCATAAAATTTGGTCTTTTTAGCTAAGGGTAATAAAAATTGGATGATTATTTTTTATTCAGTCTACAGTAAGCAAAAAATAGTTTGCATCCTATCCGAATAAAATATTAACCACTATTTTGTCACAAATCAGTGTCACTATGGAACGTAGGTGAACAATTGAGCCTCGCTACTCAACTCCAAATAAGTTTCAGTTTCAGTTTGAACAACCATTAACCATGCACTTTCGTGCGCCGGTTTTGGTTGCTGTCCATTATCACGGAATCATGTACATGAGAGCGTTAGATGATTTTTAATTTAATAAATCATTCGTTTTTCAATTAAAAATGAAACGTGAAAATGCAGTGAACGTTCAAACTTAATGACTTCATTTTAAAACCAATGGTTTATACAGAGCAATCTAAGCCTAATGGTTTACATCCGAGAAACTACAAATCTTTATTAAGAAAGAAGATACTTACCTATCAAAGAAACTAAAAATATGCTTAGCGAACCCCTCAATGAAAATGCTTCATAGTGCACGTATGCCGAGTAAGGAAAAATCTCATTATTGAGCATCGGCCGTGTAGTTTTAGTAGGCAAAAACCGACGGGTGAGCATGCTAAACTCAGTCACTGCTCATACCGACACCCATATGAGCAATGAAACAGAGGGAAAGGCATTAAGCCTAACGCAGATTTTTCACTCCTATCTAAACCGTCCTCAAAGTGCAAAGAATCAATAAACCAGGTCCTTTAAGTATATGTTAAGAATAAAAGCATTGTGGGTATAAGCTTATTTAGCCATTTCTTCTGTCTCTAATTGGAGAATCTATGAAATTAACTCTATCATTTCTTCCTCAGAATACGGTGGTTTGGGATTTCGTGTCATGTCATTCGTTCACCTCAAAATCATGAATTATATTACTACTCAAAACTGATGATTGTTTAAGGTAATGATTCTGAATTCAAATTAATATCAGTTTTATTCATACTTAGACTCCGAGTGCTAAACAGAGTTTGTTGTTGACGGTCTGTTCCATATCCCAAGTAAATTATCCCACAACATGTAAATTCAGAGGGAATGTAGCACATTGGTATACGCTTCGAGATAATCCATTTTCTCTGTCTGAGCGCGTCAAGAAAGAAAACTGTGATACGATGAAAAAAATACATTTTCACGGTTGTTCCAAACCCGATACTATATACTCAAATAGTTGTATGTATGTATGTATGCATGTATGTATGTATGTGTGTATGTATGTATCAGACACGAATGCACAGCCCAACGTTCCGTTGTTAGTAAAATGTTGCAAAATGTTTAAATTGTTTATTGATCTCTGGTTACCTACAACTTGTATTCATGATTACTCATGTGCCTCAGTTGACAAAATACACCGAATGATCAATATTTTTCTTCCAGATGTATTAATCCGCTTCGAAGCTACGTTCCAATGATCAAGGTCGTACTCATGTTTGCGGCTTGTCTCCTACTGCTGCAGTTAGCAGTATCGCTCGTTTATGCATTGTTGTATATGAGTCTTATTTAGTAGCCGTCATGTTTACTACTACTTATTTGCATTCGATAAACAGACGCCATCAAAAACCCTCGATTCATTCCAAATCTATCTATCAAATCAAGAGATTCTAACGTTCGAATATGTGTACAGGTGCTTCGGGTCTATAATAAGTTCAGTTTTCCTGTAAATGTGCTATCGATAATTGTGATGAATTATGAACCATAATCGGATTTTTCTGCTTTTTATTCTCCATTTGTTGGTATCTATTAGTCTCAACGAAAACGTCAATCTAACAGGTTAAATTTCTCAGACTGACTAAACCAAATCACTCATGGGGATGAAGGGAGAAATTTTATTCTGATATTCCTAAATGTATTGCAAACAACTGAAATCCTTCTTTGAATAACTGCATCACTGTTTGGAGATAAATAGTATCCCGCATATGATTGAAATCAAATACAAAATTGAGGATACCCTGATAAATACTTTTTAGGTAGAAAACAATGTTTGTCCGGATGAATTTTGTTGTAAATCATTATGTATTATATATGTACTGTATACAGTACATATTTTTACAAATATAAAATGTTCCTAGTCATAACTTCCCAATAGGGCGATAAATGATTCCTTTTGTTTTTACAGACTAAATTTTCATTAAAAGCTTGAATATTCCCATAATAGCATTGAGAAAACGAGTCGGTGAGCGAACAATTGTTCGCTCACCGACTCGTTTTCTAAATTTTCATTGTTGAGTCGTAGTGGCTTATCAAAACTAGATCGAACTTGAATTGATGGGGCTAAACTCATAGAGGACGTCTTAGTTTGTTCCAGCCGTTAAAACTGTCGTACTCCATACTGACATTTCCTCGTGTCACGCAGCCGTTACTGGTTTGTGCTCGCTCAACTGAGCAACTGAGCAGGTCCCAACTTGTGCGGATACTAATTTTAACAAACCTACCGAACAACTGACAACCTCTTTTATAGTTTTTCTGCCTTGACACAAACAGTGGTTGGATTTAACTAATACGTTCTCAGCGATTTCATCAACCATCGATTCACGTTTGCTGCAGTTTGCTGGAGCCGTTACGACTCAACAAAAGTGGAAAAAGGAACAGATTTCTTCTCCCAGCTCCACAGTGGATTAATACGCAAAAATAAATCCGATTAGCAAAACAGAATGTTTTTTCATTATTCATCAGTTGGCCGTTTGTAGTTATATAGATAAAGTATTCGATATTATTTGATCCCGAGCAGCCAAAAGACAGCAACCAAAACAGGCACACGAAAGTACGTGGTTAATGGTTGTACAAGTTGAAACTGAAGCTGAGTGCGAGGTGGATCTCATAGCACAACTGAGTGATTAGCCCATCGTTTCAAATATCCACGTCTGTTTCACCAGTGACCTTAAACAATTACCTTCCCTCTGCCCCTCTTCGCGATGTTTGCATTATCCTCCGCGATTCGTGCAATTTGGAATCCCTCAACCCGACACGAGACTCCCTGACCACCGGTTTCTAAAATTTGTGATGCTCTTGGTATCATCTGTAATCTAGCCGTGTGATAATGTGCACAGTTGAAATTCTCTATGATTGCTAAAGACTAGAGGCTGTAAACAAGACGTGGGTTCTCGCTCGGGTTAGCTGGGTAATCATGACGCCTATGGTTCCAGCGGAACCTGTCGACAACAAATGAACCAGATGAATCGTGTGATTGTTAAACCGATATAGGAGGATGATTTGTGCATCTTATGCTGCTTTAGCGTTTGCAGAAAATCATCTCAGGAACTCGATTATGGAGCGATGCACCATCCGGGCGACTCTGAATGGAAAAAGCTCATGGTATGACTAGATTGTGACAACACTTGATTGACATTAAACATTGTCTCTCTCCGTAAGGACACGGACCAAATGGGGAACAAGGGAGTAATTAAAAATGTCAATTCTTGTAGGAACGGTTCAAAAACATAATCTAGTTGAGAGATGGAAATGAAAAGTTGTTCGTTCGGAATAAGGAGAACGAGTAAGATCAGCGACCACTTTGTGAGCATAGAAAAAATGTGGAGGTCAAAGTCGAATTCAAAGTTTTATTACGGGAAATACTTACAAGCGGTTGCTTTTCTAGTCCCATAGGATTTGGCACAGATGAGTCGGTTCACAGTAAATACAAAGTAGATGAATGTCACAATGTCACAATTTGTCCTTGTTTCGTGCACTTCTACGGATGCTGAAATTTAAGACTTTTCAAAGCTTCATCCAGATTGCGCTTGAATGAATCAATTGTTGGTGCAGAGATAACGTGTGGTGGTAGAGAATTCCAATTAATGCACACTAAGAGGGCGA
>UZAN01049692.1:5979-21651 GCA_900618425.1 Echinostoma caproni
GCTGCCGTATGACACGTGAAACATTCTGTTTGCATGACCTACGCGTGAGCCCCTACAGTACAACCAGACTGGTCATTTTTGCCCTCTATTATTGATCGCGTGAACTCATCGTATTTCTCTTTTCAATTGCCGCGAGTGGAAATTACTCGCAACTTTGACTGTGTCCTGTCAAACGGATTGTGTTCCCCGACCGGGTTGTGCCAAATTTGAGGTATGTCATATAATCCATTTACGAGTCCTAGACTGACTACCTCTTCAGCACATTTCGATATCCAAGCCGTGTGTACTCCTGTCTTGGATTCGGGGTTCGGCGTTTGTGAGCCACTCTATCACTCATCATCCAACCCTGAGATCCGGGTATCCAGGGGATTTTATATTACGTTCTAATCTGTTTAACTTTTAATTACTATTTTCTCAATGTAGCTTATGCACAACTTGCGCCTGAACACGTGTTATAAACTCACGAGAACGCAACTTTTCCAGCGGTAACATATTTGGACTTGACTAATCCTAGCGTGGTCGTCGTCGCCACGTGTGATTCTGTAACTGCCATACCGTATTCCGACTTAAGCCCTTATTAGTATACCCGATGACACAAAGTCCTGAAGAACTCGGTAAGTTTGTAAATTGATTGTGAAAATTTCAGTAGCCTCGGTGGGATTGGAACCCACGTATGGACGCCGCCTACGTTTTTATACAGCGCACGCGTAGCCGGCGCCCATGCGTGGGTTCAAATCCGCACCAGGCTACTGGACTTTTCACGATCGACATACAGACTTTAAATCTGCGAAGCAATAATTTGAACAATTCGGTAAGTGCATTTACCTCAAAGAAATGCGACGCATTCGAAGGGACGATTATCCGTTACGTCCACTGTAGTAGTTGCTTTCACACTCCGAGGTAGTTGAAGAAAGGTATAAATGAGAAAACGGCTTCGCGAGCTAAAAGAGGATGAATTAGTTTTTCCAATATGCAAAAAATCCGACCAATGCACCATCTTGTTTGTATCTATATGCTCCAAATTGGAAAAATAACGTCGGAGAAATGAACGAAAAAAAAGAATAAGGCCAAACAATCCACCACCGCAGTCACCAATCTATGGTGAGGTCGTTGATCTACGCAGTTTCTAGTTATTCATCCGGACAGACAGACGTATGTGCGATCGGAATTCGAGAAAAGCAAAGTGCATTCTGCTAGACTCCATGAGCGCGACTAATAACAATATGCGGAATAGGAATCGGAATCAATGAGCATGAAACTGGCTTCGAGCTGAAAACTCTGAATAGCGCCCAAAGTCAGGTAGAACCACGACGAGTTTTAGATACAGTGTATTCCTATCAGAAAATAATGCAAGTCCAGTCAATCTCCTACTATATCGCACCCCTCGGGAATTCGAAAAAGTGGGTAAATATCAGGAACTGTAACATAGCAGGGTCACCAGTAGTAGGTGCTAATAAGTAGTGTAAAAATCGGTTGACAGTTTTGTGACAAAATAAACCGAATCGATGAAAAGTAGGTTAATCCCGTTAGTTGTTCACAATAGTTACGATTATAAACTCTTTATTTATAACGGAATTTAGATCTACCGTTCTGCGTAGTCTGTATATATCGCAGAAGTTTGAATATTTTATGACGCCCTCAGCCGGTACATTGCATCCGGCATTCAGCCCTTTTCAATTCCATGTGTCTAGTTATCCCGAATCTACCAACCTTTCTTCAGGGGAACCTTTTCTGACCCAATCATTCCATATTAATTCCACATATTCCTCCTTTCTATTGCAACGTTAGGCTAACCACAGAATTGATTATACGACTTCCACCATAATATACAAATGTTTTATCTATAATACTCACATCATTATTAACCCATTCGAGGGAAATAAAGATGAATCAGTTCGAATAAACTAAGCGGGAAATGCCATCTAAAACGAGTGAAATATCTGTTACGAAGTATACTCAGAACATGGACTTCTTTCCCATATTCATACTGATTGTTCGTTGTGCAATAATCTATTCATGATTTTCTATTGAAAAATGTGTATCATTAACCTCTGTAGACATTTATTCGTTCGTTCGCTTCTGTTATGTGGTGTGGTTTCTGGCTCGGGTTAGCTGGGCAAGCACCAGGGCCCTTGTTGCGGCTGAACCATTCGACCGATCGATAAATGAACCCGATCATTCGTGTGATTTTCGGGCCGACACAGGAGAAGGACAGATTCCGAATCTGATGCTGTCTAAATGTTGGCAGAGAATCACCACAAGAGATCCATAAGCTAAAAGTGCATCTCACAAACTCTCCTTAGACCTGGGTTACGATGACCTTTGGTAGGTGACCTGTCTAATTTAGGCACTAGGCCAAGTGAGAGTATCGTTCATTCCTTCACACAGGCGCGTCCGCGTGACGGTGTTTATCGATCGTTCGGATCTGACATCTCACTCCACTCACCCGCTTACGAGTCGAACGCGAATATCGTTCACCCGTTAATGCTACAGGGCCCATCTATAGACCGAATGACCGCGGCTTTGGTGACCACTGTAGAAAAAATGATCACATTCGAGTGCCTCACAAAAAGGCGGTCATCAATAGACACAATGTGTAAAGTCCTCGATCAGATCGCATTTATCCTCTGGTGGCTGCATCATCGGCTGAACCAATGTGGATTTGAACCCTGCTTTCATGAAAGCGTTGATTAGTCCTCTGGGTGCACAGACACCCAAGCTTTCTTGACCAGATGCATGGCCATGAGAATGTCCACCCCGGTTTTCATGATACGTTGCTCATCTTCGATCAAAGACAAAACATATTCCAGTAATTTTTTCCGAAACGAACATTTGAAAGACCAAATCACACCCTAATCCATTGGTTGTAGCATCGAAGAACAGTTCGGAAGTAGCCGTACCAATTTGACATTGGAAAATACTGCGGCTTGGTTACGTCCATAAATAGTAAAATAGATCGTCTTTGAGAAACCATTTTTCGGTTGACATCGGACAGCCAACTGTGAAATAACGTCGAAGTTATCCATACGTTCTTTGAATAATTATAACTGCATGGAAGGCTTTTGCTATCTACACCCCGGAGGCATCGTGGAGTTTGAAACTTTCCAATCACCAACGGCGATAACTTTTCTCCAGTCATGCTCCCACAAAGCAGTAACGTGACTCTCTCTTTGGATTTCTTGGACCCAGAAACTGTCTTTCCTTTCAGACTTATTGTTCTTTCTGGGAGCTGCCTGTAATACAAAGGTGTTTCATCTACACTGAAAATATCACAGTCAGCATATCCTTGTATCAACTGCGGTAACCCCGCTCGAAACTCATCCATTGCATCACGTGGTACCGCTAGACTTTCCCTACAGACCTATAAATTAATGCATATGAGTTGCTTGTTTCTTACTTTGTACGACTGAATACCATATCTGTCTGACCAAGAGCGAAACCAACCTTTGGAAGCCTTGAAGTCATTATGATGCAATCTTTATGCTATCTGGATTCCCTTCTTACGTACGATGCTCTCCACCATAGGGAACTCTCCGTGCTTTNTTTCCCTCATAGCGGTAAACCAAGCCAAAGTTGCGTCATTCACTGCCTTGAACTGTTCGTTGGTTTTCAGGTGGCATCTTCCCTCAGATGCGCCAGCGTTCAAAAATTCCCCGATAGTCGTTCGATGGGATACAACAGTGTAGACAGTTTTTCGTGAAATTCCAAGTGGCTTGGCTGCGGAGCTCTGAGTTTCAACATTTCAACACATTCTGCTTCTCTCTGATCGATAGGCGCTTGCACATCGCTTGCATCAGTGTGACTTGCTCGCTAGGATTATCCAATAAGTGAACAGTGCCATGGACGCGTCACACTAGGTGCAACGCCATTGGTTGAGTGCGACATTTCAGGGTGGATGGTCAATGATCGTCCCGAAAATCGGTCAACGACCAAGTGAGTACGTATCAGGAACTGCGACATATTGGGGGGTGCGACATCGCATAGTCAGAAACTACGTTATTAGGCATACGATTGGTTTGGGTTTTCGAAAAGGTGGGAAGATATTGGAAAATGCGACTTCTCAGGGGTGCGACATAGCAAGAGATTGACTGTAAATATCACAAAAATCAAACAATCATTGGCCGATTCTTTAATGTCCAATGAATAACGATATGGCTCATTTGCTTACCTTGTTGCATTCAACCAATCCGATTGATGCTACTTGAGGCCCCTGGATTGGTCGGGAAATTCCTTTTCTTGATTGACCACATGGAGGCTGTATCGTGGTGCGTGCATTTTTTTCACGATTATCACACTAATGTCATTACTATCAAGTTACTTTATGATACCCATATCAATTGTTGTCAGTTTCTTAGTAAACGTTCAAGGAAGACGTTAGCTCTGAATTCCAGCTGCTTTGTTTTCGGTCTAACCAATAGGAACATTCCAACGACTCAAGTTACGATCAGACGCAGGGCCTCGTCGCAGGCAGAACACCAGCATACGGGTGCTCGAGCCGTTTCACTCTGTTTAAAACAGGATTCGAGTCGTCGTACCTCAGCAAGCCTGTTATAAGAATTTCATCTCACTCACCGCCGCGAAGTGGAAAACGGTTTGAAAGTGACCGCAGATCACACAAGAAAACGGTAGAGGAGTTCATTCCATGGGGCAATGATACACTGATGTCGTGGACAGCGAAACAGCAAAACTGAAAAAACTTTGGCATTCATTATACAGCTCAGTTGGCGTTATTTGGCCTCATTCCCAGTGTGTATGCATTTCGGCCCACTCCTGTTTTTCTCTCTATACAACCAAATTCATCAAATGAAAAGAGTCATTGTGTTGCGCTCTTGAAATTAAGAATGAAGGTGTATTTTATGGTCAGATTCATTTGATATCATAGTTTCAAAGATTGTGGTCGAGTGACTTGACTCGAGTCGAGATAACTAAACATGTACCTATGAGCCAAAACCCTTTAGTCTCGACTAGTAACCTCCAGCTAAAACCTGCAATCCTATCCTCAGGCTTTAACTTCTATGTTTCCTTTACTAAACCTAATAAAGTTGACATAGAAGCTCAGTTTCATAAGCCGCTAGGGATCGGACAGTATTTATATGTTGAAAGTTACTGTCCTTTAAATCACAAACGTGTCCCTGTTCCTACTCTATTGTCACAAGCTCGTCGCATTTGTTCAGAATAGTCCTTGGACAGTAATCTTCTTTCAATTCAGTCGACTATACTCGAACTCGATAACCATCGCAGTTTATCAAAAGGTACATGAATGACACAACAGTTAAGCAGAAAATACCCAATGCCTCCGAAAAAGAAAGTCTATTTGACCGTCGCATTCAAGGAACACGAAAATGACAGACGTGTCCAGCGATGCATAAAACAAATAACCCACAGCACATTTCATGCAGCCTCAGTAATCATTATGCACAAAACCAAGTGTCTTCTCCTGGAATCGAATTTGGACAAGCCTGATCATCAAGTTACCTCCTCTTGTATTTATCTATTCACGTGTACTTGCTCAGTAAGACGAACTGAGAGAAGGCTGTCCGTAAGGATTTCCGAACACATTCCCAAGAATCTAGCCCTGGAAAGATACAAATTCTTAAAAGCTCTATTGCTCGCTACATATTAGACCGCAACTTGTGTTTGGAGCCAAGCAAGTCTTTTAAGATCATAAGTAGACAACAACACCATCGTCCACTTCAGTTTACTGAGGCCTCCGCCATTCGACGGCTGAAACCCAATTTATAACAACCATTAGACTTTGTGGCCAGTCTTAACCTGCCCTGGTAGAACTGAACCCCGTCATGTGTTCACTCACCATGTTTGACTGTGTGACCTTTGCCCCTGTCCTGGTGATTGACACAGTTGGTCTGTTCATTTGCCCGATAACCTATCATGTCGATTGTGGAATGTGCAGTAGCCGCGGTGGGATTTGAACCCATCATGCATGGACACCGCCTACGCTTTGTACGCGCACGCTCTACCAGCTGAGCTACCAGGCCACACCGATTGCACTGACTCCGCACACAATTTAGTCATACCCCATTAGGTGAGTCAGGCAAAAAGAATCGGATTATTCTGAGGTGAAATATTGTTTAAATATTTAATTTTTTACAAGTCTTGATATTGCAAAGCTTGATTACCAAATGAACAGGTGTAGCGGTTGCATGCTGCACTACATGTGGATTGGAGAAGGATTAAACGATGTGCCCATGTAGTCAAACCCTTTCATACATCTCCTCCAACTCCAGTGTTTTCCACACTATTCTCATCGCATTTGCTATACTAGTCAACCGGACGTTGCAAACTGCAACAAATTAGCCGCATTATGTGAAACACTTCACATAAAGCAAATGTGTTTTTCTCGATCACAGAAATTACAGCACACCTGGGCAATCTCCTGGGTAATCTCCATCCGACTGTTTGCTGTTACGTTTCAAATACCATAAGTGAGGCATAGTCAGTTTGTCCACTGTCCAAAACATAATTGTATATGATTTTACCAAACCAACTTCTCATGAGCAGTTGTCCAACAGCGCTCTCGGTCTGACTTTGGTCCAGTTGGTGGTTCTTTTAGTACACAGCAGACGGGGTAAACCCCATAGTCACAAGGACCTGCTGTTCAGTGGTGGAAATCGGCAACCTAAGCTCCGGGACTTGGAGTGGCGAACCACATAAGGCCTCACTAGGTTAGACGTGGCATTGAACCGGACGATTGCAGAGCTGCCTACCACCAAAGTCCGGTGGCAGTGGCGGGGCTTGAACCTCGAACCATACAGTTTAAAGCACGCCGATGACAGCAACTAAACCACTGCGTCACCACCACCCTGTGTGGTGTTATGCTTCGCACCCGGACTAGTAACTCGTGTACGTCCAGAAATCCGCACAGCAACAGTCCAGCAACCGAAAACTGTAGAACTCGAAATGAAGTCAGAACGCAGTACTGAACAATAAATGTAACTGCATTGAAACCGACATGGTCGGAGGTGTACTAATAATTATCTTACCTTCCCTGTCCCTTTCAGACGCACAATGGTTGAATACGGTGAACACTAATAGCGAAGAGTCAGGAAATACATGAGAACCTTTGTGTGCCTCATCCCTCTAGGCCCCGGATACAGCTTGTACATTGCCTTTTGCCTTTCGTTCCGTGCTTCAATATATGTTCCTGCGCGACATCTGTGTTCACCCGTTTTGGGTATGACTGACAGCGAGCGGTGCGATCGAGTTCCGGTGGTAATGCTTGTCTACTACTATCATTTAGGAGCGTTCCCGCGGGTCTTCAGACGTGTTGCGTGATTTCTGTACCCATGTCACACGAAATCAAATTGTAATAAGCGGAAAGCGGGAATGTATAAGGATATCGTGTTCAATAAAACGAACGAGTTCATAATCTATTCACAATCACCACAAACGCCGCAGCTTGAACAAGGCTCCATGTTTCTATTATCACGGCGGTCTTTGTTGAGCAACAGTCCGGATCTTCTTAGAACTTCTGTACTATGTTCCATAATTGTATTGGAATTTAATTCATCTGAAATAAACTCAGAAGTAACAAAATTAGTGGGTTCACAATTAGCATCCACACTGGGTAAATCGCTAATTAATTGGTCTTCACTTCCACTATTTACAATTCCACTGTGAAAATTCAATATTTCATATACTGTTTATTCAGTTGGGTCTAGTACGGTTTCTCTGGAGGGTCGTAAATCTTTAACACAATGAGAGATGACTTTCACAGACGCCAAGTGTAGAAGCTTGTTCGAACTATTCGACTTATAAAAAACGGCTTTGCCGGACTGTACCCCGTAATTGAATGCACCGCGTTGCGGTATTGCACCAGAAAGTTACGGACGCCTCTGCCATTGATTTGTGGATGTCGGTGGTGAAGTGTGAACATGACAATTCGCGGAATTTAACCTATTGGTAACTTCCTTAGTATTAAAATGACTTCCATTATCAGTCACGATAGCGTGCGGGACACCTTCTCTAATGCACATTTTTCCGAGGCCTTGAATGGTACATACTGCACTGAGTGATCTAGTCAAATGAACCTATGATCAACGGGAGTAGGAATCAATTATCACTGATGCGTAATACGTGTTGAAGAATAGATCACGGTAATCCCCACGTATTCGTTTTTATAACTCGGGAGATAGTGAACATGGACTCCGTTTCGAACGATGAATTTTATGGCAGTTTGAACATCTGAAATGTTGAATCTTTCAGTCCCTGCTCCTATTCCTTGTCCAATCATTCCTGACAACAAAATACAAAATACAAGCAAATCGATGATAAAATACGCTTTCCAAATTCTACATTCGTATATCGAACTGTGAATTTGTTTTTCTGGTACAATCCTGTGATAGTCTGCAACAACTACTAGCGTCAGTGACGCAGGTAAAAGTTCTTACCATACCCAGAGCCGGAAATCACCTATCCGAAACCGTACAAAGAAATGGACCTTTCAGAGAGAACGTACAAACGACTTCCAAATGAACGACTGCTGCGAAATCATTGCACCAAGTTGGTGCGCGAAGATAACCTAAACCATCAAGAATCTCTAGCACACAGATTTAGTTAAAACTCCAAACTTTTTCACAAACATGTTAACTAAGCTCGAATAGTTAAATCGGTGCTCAATTCTTCCGAAAGAGCCACAGCTCATACAATGGAAGCCGCTGAACTGCTTAAGAACCAGTATTCCCAGGTGTTTGCCCCGTCAACTAATGAAGGACTACTGTACCTCCCCGCTGGATGCATCATATTCCACATCCTTTACTAACCACCTTGCCATTCACTCTCGAAAGCATTTTTACTTTCTAGGTCCCACATGTCGTTATTGGTATTATTGCTGTTTTGCACATACGTGGATGTCAGTTCCAAAGGCTATCCACCCTACAATCCGTGATGTTTTGAGATTACTATATTCAGACATGTACTGAGATATTGCAACTGCAAATATATTGGACTACTATCCAATACAAAACGGTATTAAGAATTTCTTCATGGTATACTTTTCAACTGCTCTCGATGACGATGTTCTACGTTTTATTTGTTATTCATTACCCCAGTCCACTGCTGCCATGGTTACGTTCTGGCCTAGATCAACAACCTAACAGCCCACAATTAAAACACTCAATATGACCATGAAAAGCCCAGTCCACATACGGATTATCTTTCCGGATACATACAATCATGTGCGGGCGGTGCATCTATGCAACTATGTATTTTTGTAACTGTTTCCTGTGAGTCGAGAAAATCTAATGCACGATACTTAGCGATGTTTTTGCGTTCTTTCGGGCATCCAATGTGAACGGATAGTGAGTATCAGAAGCCGAAATGTGGCTTATTTTGACGGAGGATGAAACCGCGAGCACCGTTCAAAGAAGGAACTTGTCATATATGGATTGTGTTACAGCACCAGTAATCTGTCGAATTAAGCTTCCTCATTGATATTCTGGTCATTCGGGAGTTAAAATTGATGCTTTTTCCGGACTAATATGCTGGTGTGATTCATCATAAACTGTGGAAAATGAACAAGTTGCCACGGTACACGATTCTGGTCACAGTCCTGTTCTCGCGCGAGGATAGAGTGGCATGAATTTGTTCACCAGATAGTACACAGACTGCCTGATCTGAAGTAAGCAGACAACATTTTACAGCTAAGCGATGATGATGCAGGTAATTTGCAAACTTTTCTGGATAGTTTGAGCGCTAATGCACTCATGTTCGGTATGCGTTTTACACCTTCAGAGTAGCTAAATGGTAGCTAAAACACTGGGTTGGTCCATTACCCAGCCTGTGTCTAACCGGCGAAGTAATAGAGCAGATGGATAGGTTTTCTCATTTGGGCAGCTACATCTCACCCGGTGGAGGTATCACGGATGAAGTGTTAGCTCGCATACACGAGGCTCAGTTGGTGTTATCCAAATGGAGGTATCTGTGGCGCCTGCGGGACAACAGGCTGAGTGTATGCTGCAGCAGTTCGGCCAGTTCTGCCATACGGCGCAAAGATTTGGCCATTAAGAAAATAGCTTAAATACAGACTTTCGGTGTTTGAACGCTGCCATCTATGCGGCATTGCACCTTCTGATGGGGGAACCGGACGAGCAATGCTCAGGTTAGACGCAGAGGTTTAGGTAACCGCGGTCACCAACTGGAGCCAATGGTCGACCTCCATAGATTACCTTGGTTGTGGCATATATTACGCTTGTCACCAGATAGGTTACCACGGCGCTTGATATTTGTCGAGGTAGGTAGTGTCTGGAAAAAAGCCAAGCGTGGTTAAGCTAAGACTTGGACTGAGGGTAAGAAAATGCTATTCAGGAGACTTGGTCATATAAGTCGCGTTTAGTTCCCTGGATGGGGACCTCCGGATCATGGTAATCGATGGTTAGCGACATTGATTGATATAACTGGGTCTCGTAAGCGGTGGCATTCTTGCATCTCCTCAATTATTTTGTAATCTTTGTCCACCGGAAAGTTTTGTTTACTATTTGACTCTACTTTCAACTTTGCTGTCTTCCTCTTACTGCTTCAACCGAATGGGGAGGCAAAAGAGAGCAATGAAAACCGTCGGATGAAAATGCGTGGTTAATGGTTGTACAAACTGAAAAACTTAACTGGACTGTAAATGAACACAGACCAAATACTTTCTATCCTCAAAATGAACCCAGTTTTGGAAAGCCCCGCAGCACATTTTTGCTGCTTACAATGATCGGGTCTGAACAAAGATTACTCTTTGATTATCATCAACTCTTATTTCCTATTGGTCAGAACTATAATTGTTCACATCAGCTGATACTAAGTTCACTTTGACTGTTCCGTTGAATACTTTCATTTCTGAGGGAGTCTCTCATGCATTGATAATTGACATTCGGAATCACTTCACTAGGGGTCTCGTAACCAGGAGGCTTGCGAGAATCAGATAGACCAGTTTGTCTACGGCACCCGGATGCTCACGATCCAGTGGAGTAACCCATAATGTTGCTGGGACACCCAAGGGCGCCACAAAGTCATGACAATGATCAAAAATGCATTAATTGAAAGCAAAGGTTGACAATCCCTTGGTACAATACAGCAGTGCAAACTCCGTCAATACGCATACCAATCCTGGCAAAATTCTCAAACCTTAACTTCTCCTAAGGTAACATCGCGTCGGTGGACTTTTCTTACCAACTCAAAAATGTTATGCAACCCGCCACACGAGTTGTACTGAATCAATTCCTAAAATAAATGATGTGAATTTGGGATATCGACGACAGAATGATCAGATTCGATTTACTGATCCCGAAACTCCAGCTCATCATACTGAAACAGCATGTGACTCTGCCCCGTGCTTCGCATTGTATTACTGTACTATAGATTACTTATGCAGAAAATTTTGTCTACAGTTCAGTCAACAATGTGTTCACCGGTACATATTATCACTAACCTCGTACGTATTGTAAGTTTTGCCGCAATTAAAGAAGTTCGCTTATCTGTATTTCACTTTACAAAGATGATGACAGTGGTGGTCGTGTGCACGCAGAGTAATGTTTCATTTTGAAGTTGATTACGGGTAATCGTTTTTTCTTGGGAAGAAGCTTAAATAATTGTATTGTATTATTATTGTATTATAGATGACTTGTGCAGCCAACTGTGCTTACATTCCAGTCAAAAAATGTGTTGGCCGTTACAATGAGCTAAAAAGTGAAATGGAAGTTCGTATACAACAATGATAAAACTTTGGATAGGTGTTCATCTTTGTTGGTTTAAAATTACTTCGTTACCGATCCTCACCGTGTCGGTTAGAATACGAACCACATAGGGAACCGTCGAGTTGTGATAAATGTGTATACGGGAAGGCGAGCAGCGAAAGTTGGAACGGGTCTGAAGCGTGGGTACGGTAAGCAGATAAATCGGGATTGAGTGGATAACTAGGGTCATTGAGTATCTTTTGAGCGAAGTTCTCACATGAAGTGATATGCAAATTACACAATTTTGTGATCAGAGTGTTTAAAGCAATAAGAGAAACACGGTTGATAATTACCAGACCGCGATGAACAGTAATGAAATCCTTTATAAATATTCCAGGGAAAATAACTAGCGTAAAATAAAGTAGGATAGGAAAAATGCATTGAGAAACAAAGGAACACAGTTTCATGCCTGACGCGAAATAGTCGCAGCTCGCGTAATTCAAAAGATAGGCAACATAGTCCACCAACACAAGCTAGCACATGAGAGAAAAACAGTAGATTGCTATGTATGGTGACTCATAGGTATTTGGTGGTATATATTATGGTGACGAGTAGGTAATTGATGACTGAACGTTCCAAGGGATAGTCAAATCTGAAAAGACCAAAAATGCATTCGAAGCATTTAAAAGTACTCAATCGGATTGATTCAATAATGTTTGCTCTTCTGTTGAACTATCGGAAAATTATTCTGTCAGATTGGTTTGAAATGACACTTTATTTGCAAATATTACCTGATTCTCAAACGCCTATTCGGTCTAAGTTCCTTGACTATTCTTCCACCTTCGATTCCGTTCCACGATCGCCTCTTCTAAGAAACTTTCAGTCTTTCGGTTTTTTTAAGCTGGCGACCAAAGTGCACAAGATTTGTCATAACTAAGATCGCTAGAAAAGAGATGTCAACACGAGTGAAATCGTCAGATGCAATACATCAGGATTGGTCTAAGTTGTCAACAGAAACAGTCAATAAACGAACAGGTATCAAAGGTAGACGTGTCGAGAGAAACGTAAATGTTTCCTAGTGTAATATGATGAAAGCGATTAGGAAGTCGTGGCTTACAGGAAACAAAAAATGCAATTTATCTGAAGTGAAAATACTGAAGTGAAAAATTTGATGGGCGTTTATACATCATTTTCTGTTGAAGAAAGTAATCACCGCACTACTTCTGTGAAGGAAGTTCAAATTTCGATCGCCCCGGAATAAGTGAAATGCATCAAGATACACGACGTCGTCTTCGGTTTCGGGAATATAACCCGATTCCTGGAATACAGTTAATCCTGACATCTTCCATTCCTTCGGATGTACTACACGTTTGACACGAGGGGGTCTTCCCTCGAGTGAACGAATGTTACTTCAGATAATAGACGCAAAGGTCAAACAAACAAAACAGAACGCCGCCTAGACGTAATGCGCCAGTCCACCAAGCTGTTTATTACGGTGCCCTTGAACACCTTTCCGTAATTGTTCGCAGCGATTTCTCACAGAACGGACGAACGTCAGAAAATGCTATTTCTGCGCTGTAAATTACTAGGATTTGAAAAACGTGGCACTGTGAGATAGCATTTGAACTTTCAAATTCAACGATTCAATTCTAAAGTGATGACCGCGCATTCCTCTACCGCACCTGTACGAAATAAAGTTCAACTTTAATAATACACTAGTGAATTCAAAGCCCCCCCCCCCGTACTACCTGCACTGACATACTGCAATCAAGTTTACATGTAGGTCGTGACAACTGATGCGCATAGGCGTTTACCTACTCCCAACACGACGTCCCACCCCATCTAGCTCCAATTCAACTGTCATGTCACCCGCAATAAATTAAAACCTTCGTATACTCGTACCACTGCTTTTCACAACTCCCTTGTACCTTACCATTCACGTTTGTTGGTTTCCAGGGAACGGATATCAAACGAATTTATACACAGTCTGATGTAGATTTTCACACTGAAAGATTCTTCATTTTTACGCGTTCCCAGTGTGCTCCACATTGTCATCTGAGTACCAATTTGTCGTATCTATAAAATCCTTTTTTAATAGCGTGTATGCCAAAGCAGAAGTGAGAACATTGTTTCCATTGTAAATTCTGTCCACATTAGATGAATAAAGTGCACTCTTGACTTGACCTGACTTGACTAGACTTGCACGATTTATGGCAAGGCATATTTCGCTGCATCTCAACTGGTAAAAATACGGCAGCAGAAAACGACAGTTTATATTGTTGGACAGTAAGTACATCAGGTTACATAAGAATAGGAATCATCACAAGTTTACGGTACTTTTTGCATTGCATTGGTGGTACATATGGGCAGATTCATGCAGTTATCCAGAAGCATATCGGATGTTGGGTTGGACGCGTACTGACCGGATCACATGATCAAAGGTCATTCCTTAATTTGACGTCTCAAACGCACACAAGCACAGATCAGGCACACCACTAACACAATCAATAACATTGCATCGATACCAATTCTCACCATTACCCCGACTGCTTAGGTTTGCGGAGTCCTTTGCCGGCAGGTGACAGAAACCCGATCTGTGTGTGTGTGTGTGTGTGTGTGTGTGTGTGTGTGTGTGTGTGTGTGTGTGTGCAGAAAGCAGTGTCAGTCACGCTGTCACCACAGTGATAAAAGTGTGATGATTTGTCCACGTCGTATTCTCGTACAATCTGATATCCTTACTGTTCAACGATATAAACTGTGGTTTTCTGCGGTATTGTTGAGCCAGTTGAGGTGCAGCGAAATCGGTCTTGGTATACAATCGTGCAGCCTAGCTTTGTTGGGCTCTCTCTCTTCAACTTTGTCTGGGGAAGTAAAAGTTGTTTTCACGTTTCGATTCAAACAGGGACTCGTTGTGAACCGTGAATGAAATGAATGAGATAACGTGACTGCGATTTCAATGCTCTCATTCCGCGTTTGATCCCTGTCAAGTGCGACTGTTTGGACTGGTTGCACTGTTGACACATTTTGATTCTACTACCTTCTCTTTTGTCGTCTGGTAACTAGCACTTTCTTATTCCGTTCTCCATGAATGCGGCAAATTCGGTCTGATTGGCATTGGAGCGGTTGAAATTCCGACCTGCCTCCTCGTGATTGGTTTGGATACAGGGCTTTTGGCCAACTCCCCTAGTTGAATTGCCAGTGGTCCGCCAACCAGGATGTCGGCTTTTCGTCTTCTCACTCTGGTGGGAAAACACCTCCGCCACGTGAAACAGTGAGTGGGGCTTCCTCAGTAGAGGCTATTTGAGACTCGCGAGATGGAATGGCAGGGTGACCAGCCGCAACCCTAGATACCCCGACCATACTGAGGCTTTATATAGATCTAATGTGAAGCAGCCCCGAGATAATATACCTCTCTCATTCATCAATTACAGCGTAATTCCATTACAAGCCTAACACATTTAGCGTGCAACAATTATGGGCTCCTACCTCAGTCCTCCACGGGACACAATCGGTGTGCGGACACGTCGAGCATTTAAACTGGGCTGTCTGCAAGAGGTACAACCTATATGAAGTTTAATCATAGTCTTCCGTAACCGCATCGAGCGATCTGGAATTCCGAATAAATAGAGTGTCTTCCAACCATATGGATTTTTTTGAAACTTTGCTCAATAAGTTAGGCTAATTCTCACAAAATACTGAAATTGTTTTAATCAACATTAAATTTGAGCAAGAGATAAAATCGAAAAATTGAAGGCGAGGAAGTTTTCTACACTGTCTGGAAAACACAAAATCCCTGAAAATACCACTTCGGTCGAGGAAATGAAACCAGTTCAGTCATCTTATTGAAACTACGGACATCACGAACGCAGTAGGCCTCAATGGTCTATCTTCGTCATTGCTCAAACACGGCTCCAGCTCAGTCGCTTACCTTAGTAGCCAAACCATTAACACATGTTCAATTCCGGATCCCTAGAGACCGTTCACCATTGTTTCTATT
>UZAN01049693.1:3943-20753 GCA_900618425.1 Echinostoma caproni
GTCCAGTGGTTCTTCCTGCGTGATGTACTCTTGAGCAATGGAGTCAATTAAACTTTCGGATTGTTCCAACAGTTCCATTGTATCCTCTATATTGTTCATTGGTAGTTGAGATCAAAAAAGCAGATAACTTGAAAGTAGTTTGTGTAGAAAGGCATATCATAAACGGTAAAATTCACACTCAAATTATGATACGTCAAGCCTGAAAGCAAGTCTATCCTTTTATCCGAGAGTTCTAGTCGTTTATCACATTTAACTCCGTTATTGTGAATATTATTACTTCACCATGGAAATTAGAATTCAACGTTTCTTCGTGATTTTTTTTTGGTTCATCGCTCGATGTGATTCTCTAGCCTAGAGAAAAGACTAAAAGCGGGTTTAAAACAGGTTTAAATCAACGGATCATAACCCTTTTCACTAATGTTTGAATAACTCGGAACGATCCCTAAATCGCCTAGTTCCCTCAGATACTAATTAATCGGAACTACTTCCAAATGCCACCCCGGCCCAGCTGACACACTTCTCCTAGCAAACCACTTTGCGACAAAGCAAAATCAATTAACTCGCTTACCTGGGATGAAATCGGCTTCTGGGAAGATGGGTTGTCAACAATTGAAATCGAACATGTAATAGCATTTTTAAGTCCATTCTGTATTCCGTAACGTATCCACCCTACACGCTCATACTTTCATTTTGAATTGAACAGCACAATGTTGGTTCACTAAAATCCATGGTTATTGTTTTTACAAACTGAAAACTGAAACCAATGCATTCCGTAGTCATATTTCGTCAGAGATTCCGGAGACGATTCACAAATGAACATGATGAATATATTTGAATGTATTTCGCGGTTTTTTTATCAAATCATTGAAATCTTTATTGGTAGCAAAATCGGAATGACACGAAGCGGGACCTTTGAGTTGTTAATTTCATTTGCACGACGGGAGCAGCAGATACTTTGCAAATGCTCTATTTTTACCCTCATGAAAGCCAAACCCAGTTTAAAAAAACTGACTTTGAAAGATAAGAAATGTAAAGAATAATTGGTGGAATTACTTAACCGGATTCGTGGTTTTTATCAAATGTAAGCATCTGGTGCTCCTCCGTCTAGTGGCCCATATACTTGTGACTTCGGAAGTGAATTCCATCCAGACTTATCTACGTATATTTAGGGTCTAATTCTAGAATTTGATAAACGCATTATTTCTTTGTGTTCAGGTTTGGTCGTCTCGCAATAGCTCATTGGCATTCATATCAGAATTGTGGGGATCAAATTCATTGCCTAATACCTCGTGATCTATTTTGGTCTAAAGGGATCAAGTAGAGGTGAATCATTCAACGCTAGATAAAAATGTCATAATCCGTCGTTAGAAGCTCATGTTCCACTCCAGTTGGCATGATCGGACAGTCAGTTCAACATGTGAATAGATAACAGACGCAGTAACTGAAACACACGGCAGACGAAATTCGACTAGTACGCAAGAGCCCTAGCTGCAAAACTCGTATAACGAAACTCAGACCAAAGTCCGATTGGCAACAACTAAGAGATGACAGACCTGGAACTAAACGTCCTCTGATCTTTCGATCTCACAAATTGAGGTGTACTGATTTCAGCATCTTACAGGCCCCCACCCGCCCCCAGGATTGTGAAATAAACCCGGATCAAAGAGATGGAACAAAGCGTGCTGTAGCTGATCATCACACAGAAAATTATGCTGTGCAATCAGCAGGTTTGTGTTTCCTTGATTCCGTGCAAACACAGAGAAAATTGAAGAAAACAAATTGGTACGAGTTCTTACCAGAGTTTATTGATCTCACTTTCATGCGCGTACGCGCATGAGATCACAAGGAAATAAAAAATGAAGCATGATTAGAAACACAAAGGTTGTAAGGGACTGTGCATAGAGGTACAATGAAAGCAATTGATTTCCGCTCCCCATAACAGAAAAAGAAAACCCATGACTAGAACAATTAGCTAGATGTTTGTGTGTGCGAAATCTACACCATAAATTTGGCACCCTAGTATCATCAAACATTTGTCTGTTTGACTAGTGCAACTTTTTCCTGGTCCAATGAACAGAAATGCAGTATGACCTCGTGCAACCATTTAGACTCCCTGAGTGCTCGCTAATCTATTACAATCACAATTGATCAAATTTTCTGTATGACCATTCTGTCAGCGCCCAATCCGTATCGTGTCTGATTGTTATTCCCTCACCAATCTTGTTGAAGGAGTATTAAGTTCTTTAATTCATTATGTCGTTTTGTTTCATTACATTTATGCACTCAGATTGATTCAACAAAATATGTATAAATTAACAGTTCTATCGGACAATTGTTGTGTCTACCCTGAACTTAGTATCGGCGGGNTATATATAATAATCATGATCAATGGTGCGAATCACAAGGTATAATGACTTAATAAAACAGTACAACTGACAAGCAGACAGCACTTGTTTTTGAGCATAGAAAAGGCGAGTCTCAAGGTGTTTCAAACCACTGAAATATGCTGAAAATTAATAAATAAATAAATTCACATAACACATGGCATTGCACACCCATTATCTGATTTACGAGTGCAGACAAAACGATACTTGTTTCTATTGATTTGAACTGACCGTCCTTCAGAATTCATTTTCACTTCATTCTCACCCAGTATAACATAAACTCGAAAGCACTAAGCTCAAATTTTGATCTTCTTAGATCTCATCAGAATTCTATATCTGCCATCTTGTCGGGGCTTTGAACTGCGAATCCCGAAGGCGTCAGTGTTACCACTACTGTGACAACCAGCTCATACCAGACCTGATCCGAATTGCCAATTCATGTTTTTTCAGGTGTCGTCTTTATTGATAGTCAATCACTGTTCATTGTTAGCCTGACGGCAAGGAAGAGAGACACAGTTGACTATCTGTTAACCCTAATTGAAAGCTCCCAACACGAACACCACTAAATCGAGACCTCCATGCAGATTATCGACTGATTTGCCAAAACCTTACGAAGCTGATGCAATAATTTGATTCAGCCTTGACCCAGTGTAAACACAAACGCCCTCCATGCGACGAGTCCGGAAGTTAAAGCTCGGAAGGGACTTTGGATAAACACTACGAATGAGATCTGATTTAGGCGAAACTCGAGTGTAGTGCTTCCGAGTGTACGAATGACTGAATGACCTGAGGATTATGCGTGAAGGTCTGAAGTCTGAAGGATGGTTAGTTTAGATCCACCCTTATTATCTCGCATCACTAATCACAAGTACCGGTGAATTTCAATGTGACTCTTTACTTTTGAGTAGTAATATTGGAAAAGATGTTTTTATTCCGACTGACTATTTTTCAGACTACGGGTTTTTATCGGACTCGTGCTAAACAACGTGAATGCATTCAAATGCCGAGTCAGTAGTTGACGGACGCGTACTTTACAAGTTTACTCGTGATTTCATACTAGATATAGAATTCACATAAGCTGATCAGACAAGCACTCCGACTGCGTAACTCGTCCTGTCGTCTGATTGACGCAACCGTTTTTCTGATACCAACGCGAACAGTCTAATCAGTTCGTTGGTCAATTGCTGGGAAGCGCTAGTCTACGTGATTCAATTAAATGTACAAACATAAACAATGTCATGTAGTTTTCCCTGTCTCCAGTGCCTTTCCGAGACCACAGATACAACTGACTGCTTGTGGAATGTAAACGTTCACAAAATCCTTGTCCTTGAAATCACTCTGTTCACAGCAGGTGCTTTACTTATCTCTACGTTATTCAAATAATTTCAATTAATCAATGGACTCCTATAACACTACTGCTGAGCCCTGACTAATGCAGAACGTTTGAGCGCATAGCGGACTCATTCAACCGAGAATGGATCTTGACGATGAAGTTTGAAGCATGACCAAACGAAAGACATTTTCATATATCCCACAGTGCTACTGACGAGTAGTTCGTTTTTCTACTCTTCCCCATCCTAGATTGAACTAAAAAATAATCCAATCCGTTCATTTGTTTTTCCTAAATTCATCTAGCACTGGCTACTTCAGTTCTATTTCCCGCATCTCTAATCGATGACGACTTCCAGTTTCCATGGGCTGTGAGGCATTCCTTCTCCACATTTCGAACAAAGAATACATATTTGCTAGTTCTATGATGATTTTTCTATCTCTACATAAATACTATTCTTATTACATCGGAGACCGGACATTTTGTGGTATTCTAGTTGACCGGGAGTGAATGAAAAACTACTTGGGCGAACCTAAAATCTTCTCTCTGCTCCCGTTGTCCCTCAGACAAACATTGCACTTTTTGAAACGCATTTTCCTGAATATTTGGAATTTTGGTGATATAAACAAGCGAAATTCACCATAAATGATACAGAATAAATAGGACGATATACTTTGAATAACATTGATTACAAATGCAATAAATAACGCACCCAACGTGCATCAATGTGCATATTGAATAGGTGCACAACACTGTCCCAGTCCCTGAGCAGATCCTCAAATGAAGCTTCCAATTTGACCGTGTTCACAATGGGATCTACCAGAGGAAGCAAGAGATTATGAAATTAGTGGGAGATATGAACGAAATGAACGAAATGGAAAAGTATAGTTCTATTTCCGCATTAGGTCAGACAGAATTTGAGCTTCGGATGGAATAAAATCTCAAACGGGAAAACTATTTTGAACGCTCCCAAGTGAAAGCGTGGATGCGAATAGGTGGAAAACAATATGAGTTGAAGAGAGAATAAGCAAGGCGGACGTGGTACAATTTGTGTGCGGAAATATTTCGCTGTGCCGCATCAGGCGCTTACTACCGACTAGAGGACATTCATGATCAAAGTAAATCGATAAAAACTACCGTTAAACAATTGCGATTCAAAGGTATGGCTGTTCTGCGTAAATAAAAGGCATTATGTGTTGCCTTGGGAAAAACCGTAACAGTTCGGAACGTATTCACTTACCTCCTTATTTTTCTTTCAATCCATTCAAATCTTTGATTAAAAAATAAATTTCTCCAAGCATCTCTACAGTGCGCAAATGCTGTTTAACTCTTTCACGTGTGTACTTAGGAATCCCGCTTTAGTTGTTGTTGTTACGTTTGCGATCGAGTTATGCTCGAACCGTGGAATGCGAAATTCCATGAGGATCGTTGTTCTATGTGAATCTGCTTAACTGGTCGTAAATGATAACACATCATTCTGCGATTGACTTCCTTCTTGACTGCGGGAACATTTGTCTACACCAGGTTGCTCCAAGTTGATATGGCTTCACGGATACTTCACTAAGGAGAAATCTATAAACGCCAACCAGAAACGAGATTAAATACTGAATATATCACAGTGTATTTTAAGTGAAGCAGCATTTCTGACATATTCCGTTCCAGCTGACTAAGGCGAGCCACGTTTTTAGCTGCAAACTGGAGTGTTACATCCGTATTATCTATTCATCTTCCTCGGGGACGATGTGGTTGTGCAACACCGGACTCGCTTCATTCCTTAGCCTCGACTAATTACGAACAAATGTGAGTTCGATGTGAAATTCGATCGGTACTGCATGGTACATTCAAGTCTGCACGAAAGACCTGATTTGGCGGGATGTTTCTCTGAGGAGTTAACAGATAGTTAACTATATTTCACTGTTTTGTTTTTGGGTCCTAAGTTATGAAAAACATATCTGCTCAAGCTTGTATGTGTTATTCTGGTCAACCCCGTGTGTGAGTCGGCTGTCACAGGGGTGACGGATGAGCCGGCCCTACATGCAACGAGTTTGCAGTTCTTATAGGGCGCTTCCAAGTGCACCACCTGCGAGCTCGAATGAGAGGGAAATCCCGGTTTGGTGCTCTAGCGGATGTATGGTTGATGGGGCCAGTCTACGGAGTATGTGAGCAGTTGGGTTTTAACGGGTAGTCAGTTGAAATGTCCACCATTTTGAAATCTCGGAATTGTCCTAGGATCCATGCGAATGGAACAAGTAAAACAATGTGTGAACAATCAATGGTCTAAGTGCATATACTACTAACTCGCATGTGGCAGGAATATGGGGTTTTGCTCCCCTGACGAACGAGATGGCATTGCAGTCAACTAGAATCAACTGAAGAACAAACATGTATTTTCGTTGAGTCCCTCTTATACAGAATAAATTACCTAAATTGTACTGTTCTAATGCTTCAGTGACTAAATTTTATTGCGCACCAAGCAAATAGACCACAATGTCAGAATACCTAAGCCCGTAATTTTGAGAAAAAATTAAATTCATCCAATCAGAGTTTGCAATATATTAAATCATTTGAATTTTATATCCACAATTTCTGGTTTCTAGTTATGTGGGATGGGACTCATTTCTTGATTACCAAGAATCAAGTGTTTTCTGTGACCTAGAGATTGAGATTGAGATTAAATAGAATTATACAACCAGTTGTTTCTCCCCATGGTTAGTAACTTACTGCAATAAACCACAGTGACAACAGATAGCACGAGCCAAACGTGGAACATCATTTTTCTGGCTGGTGTGTACTGAAAAGCTCCCATTGTATTTGTCTAATTTATACTCCCGGTTGGTGTACCGTTTCTGTCTTCCGTGGAGGATACGAATGCAAAATCTGTCCACTGATCTCAAAATAAATGAACTTGAAATCGGCTTCCGACAGCTTTGAACGAATGACCTTAACATTTGTCCTGTTGTTTTTCTGCATATGGCAAACGGCACATCTGCCTGAGCTGAATTGACGTGCTCGAAATTGCTATGAAGTAGATTGAAATGGATAGGCTTACAAGTACTTTCAGTTAGAACGCTCAAGGTCCTGTCTGTGTTATAGATCATATTCTACATTAAGCCGAGGTAGATACAGCCGAAACCATCTAATTGGTCCGTTCAAGTCAGTGGTCCGGAAACAAAAACCATCTTTGTGCTCCGATGATGCAGTCGATTGCACTGTTCAGGTCTGGGCTATCGATCGATCGTTTAATCATTGGATGCATTAATTGCGAGTTGATAAAGCAAATTTCTATAGGAAATATTGATTCGATTTTTCATACACGACCTCACCGGACAGCTCACAATGTGCCATATTCTGCATTGATGCTAAAGACGCGAAGCAAACCACGATTGATTTGGTTCAGATTCTTTGGTATGTCGATGGGACAACACCCACGCGATCACATTCAACTTTCTTCCGTTTCTCTCGGTAGAACACATTCAACTGGATCTTCTTAGAGCATTGCAAAAATAACAAACCTCTCTGGATGATATATCCTGTCTCTTTCGTTTTTCTTTTGTAGTTTTGTGTGGATCCAAACCTTTCATTACACAAGGATGTGGTAACATTTGCCACACTTAATCATTTTTATCTCTGTTTTTCTCAGATCCCCAAGTCGGTTCGGATAATAAATGCGAAAGGCAATTACGGAACAGTTCCCGCCAATAGTCTAAACTGTAAACACCAATTTTAAGGACATTATGGATTATGGACCCAAAGAACTTCAAAGATTCCACACTTTAGTTTATCTGAAAAGTAATACATCCTGTGAAGTAAACGTTGGTGGGCAGTATTTTCTTCCTCATCGTATGAGAACAAGTTGACAATCACTTCCCACCAAGCTCTTCGTTGATTCTGTCGAGTGGGGACAATGAAGTGCGTAAGATGTTGATCACAGCAGCTTCGAGAACACGTATTCGAACCCCTTCGGTCGCACCCTAAAACCACCCCCTATATGTATGCCCTTGGGTATCTTTGGGGTAGAAGAAAACCCCTCCTCAATACTGCATAGAGATAATTTGGTTATATATGTTGAATGAACGCACTATACACGACTGTGCTACGCAAACATTTAGTTGATCAAATAACCTAACGTTGATGCTGGTATACCGTACAAAAAGATTCTGCCGATAGACGTGATCAGAAACCACAACAGGACTTCGATTTTTACCCTCTCCTATTGATCTCTAATCAACCTTGCCATGTTGCCGATTGAATAGGGTCCACACCGCCAGTTGTTTTCCCCATGGTTAGTAACTTACTACAGTGAACCGCAGTGACAGCAGACAGCACGAGCCAAACGTGGAACATCATTTTACCGCCTCGTACAAACTTGAAACGCCCCGGGTTGTGTCCGTGGAATATATAACCCGGTTTGGTGTAGTGTCCCTGACATCCGTGAAAACAGACTACGTAAATCAAACAAACACTGACGATCTAAAAGAATCAAAAAATTTAAAGCCGTTTCAGGTAGCACCAAACATACAATGCCGTTGTTTATTCTCCGATGTTTTGCATGTGGCAAACGACACATTTGCCTGAGCTAAATGGATACGTTGAAGCTAAAAACAAATTTGATTCCAGTTGATGGATTTTGAAGTACTTTCGTTTTGAACGTTTATTTTTGGATTTTTTTTCAATAAACTGAGCTATTTGAAACTTCAACGCTGCAACTGTTTGTCTGTATCACCCAAGAGCAAAGTTCTGATCCGCTGATGCATCGATCGACTTCTTTTGATAGTCAGACTTGGGCCATCGATCAGTCGACTGAATGGTCAATTGATTCCGTGACTAACCTGATAGCACGGAGCATAGAATATTCGTATCATATGCTATCTGAAAATGATGGACGATTATTCCACTTCCGGGGGGTGGGGGTATAGAGCAAAGAACATAATATTAGAAAAGTTGTTCACATTGTTGTTTGGTAGATTTGAGGCTTTTATGTCAATTGTGAGAAGTTTAATAGCCTCGGTGGGATCTGAACAACAATTTGAACAAGTATCCTTGTCTTAGAATCTCATTCGGTGGACTCCGGTGAAAACGCGTCAGGGTAGTCAGCTTACATGCTAACTGGTGGATGTTATATGCCTCTGTAAGTTGGATAGGTAATTCGAATGTGGAAAGATCAGTGCTATCGGTGTGGCCGCGTAGCTCAGCCGTACAAAAAAGGGTACGGAGTGTCCACGCGTGGATTCGAGTCCCGCCGAGACTACTGAACCTTTCACCGATGACATAAAAAATTCAAACAGAGTTTTCACCGATCGGGGCGTGTGGAATCCACCAGTAAGCATGTAAGACAACTGCCACTGCAGGTTTCCATTACAATACACCAGAATAAATTAGATGGACTTTTAAGATGTGGTTAAGTGATCAATTGATGCTTTTTTGGCAGATAGAATTGCTGTTTTCGAACTAAGAAAACTTCTGTATTTTTGGAAGGATATGAACCCACGCATGGACGCCTTTGTACAGCTCTCGATGTATCTATCAGCTGGTGGGATCAGGGTTTTGAATCCAATCGAGGCTATTTAGCTTTTTGGATTGAAGAACTCAGCGGTGCATGTTTTTACCGATTCAATTTTCAAATGTAGAACTAAATTTCTTTTGCCCTTGAGTGACTCAAAACTACTCCAATGGCTACCCTGGTTTTGCTGAGACGGCTTTATGTAACCGGATATCTGAAAAATAAATTCACTAAAATTTCAACTTAGTCACATCGCGGCAATTCTAACAGTCATGGTGTCAGCAGGCCATCGGAAAAAGAGAATGGCTTTGGGACAACCAATCAGAACAACAATAGGCAAACTCAGTTGACTGGCCGGAAGCACCAATCAATCGAAACGGTTGATAGCAATTCAGTAAACCTCTGATATATGCATTCCCTTGTCCTCTTTTTATCCTATCAACAAGCATTTTTTGAACAATAAATGAATTCCTAAACGCTTCCAACTGTTTTATATTTCACTACCTACGGTGTGTCTGATCTCTCGTAGGGCCAGCTGACTGTGTCGTGTTGCCTCTGCAGTTTGTGTATGCGAATTCGCGTAGCGTACAATCAAGGGTTGTACGTTCTACGTAGGCGTACGCACATGTGTTTGAACCAGGCGATTAAGCTCACTAAGAAAAGGGTTTCCCCTCGGAACACGGAATTTCGTGCCCCAAAACGGAGACAAAACAGTCGGTGCAAGTTGTACTGACAAAATGAAACAGTGGCCCACACCTTTCCGATGATCTCATCAATCTCACTGCAATCATCCACTAATCTTTCAAATCGAATCATTTCAAATTCTGTCCGCACTGCTTCAGCAATTGGTTGAGTAAACAACCAAGGAAGGAATTCGGTAGAACTGTAGGTTTAGCATACTTTAGTGGAAAGNGTGGAAAGAATGTTCATTGAATCACCAACAGGTTAAACGACACATGAAATTCTCTGTTTAGTGCATTCAATATATGGCCACATTAAGTGTCACTCGTTTTATACTTCGATTGGTTAACATGAAAGTATAAACAGTCGGGTCACGAATGCTTGATTTGACTTGCTATCCTGAACTGCCTGATCACGGATGCGATCGGAATTTTCACCTTGTCTGCGTCATTCAGCTTGCTAAACAGCTTAGTGCCTCGTCACTCATAGGGTCACGTGATTGTCCGTGTCGTCTCTCCATTTCGCGTGTACCAGCGCGGTTGCACGTGAACTGACACACAATGCCGGGAGTGGTTCGAGCGTCTACACAAGTGCTGATCAATGTGAAAAAATTGCACTTGCCTTTGTGGAGCACTTTTGAAATTACCGATCGGTAGATAGAACCACTGGCTATTTTCCCTTCTGGCTGAAGGTGCGGAACTGAGAGTATCTATTGCCCTGTGAATTTCGTCTCTCTCTCTCTCTCTCGGTGAATTATTCGTCTAAATTTCAGTTCATCACGCCTGATCAGAAATCGATTTAGACGATTTAGGGCTTCGGTCGAATGTTTCGATAAGCACGTTGAGAGACTCATTTCAACCCACTTACCTCCTGCATAAACATAAAGCATTAGGATTATTCAGACAATTAATCTTTGCTGGTAGACAAATTATTTGGTATCCCATCGAAACTGAAACGATCTCATGGAAACCAGTCTATCAAACATTGTGATCACATCACTGAAGCAATCGTATTCAGTGTACCACTGAAATGATTAGCATCAAAGTCTCGCAATCTGGTGGTCCTGTACCTGACAAATGACTCCGGAAAACATAGATTCTCTTACACTTCCGTATGACTAAAGTTCCACGGGATTGTTGAAGGATTTGGTGGCGAAGAACAGTACAGTAAAAATTTCAAAGAAATTGTACGCAGATATTCTTACTTGTTTGTCGTTTTGTCATAGTTGCATGAAAACAAAAACCACCAGTTTTCAACTATGCATTTTATTTCTATTTTAATTCCTGAAACGGAAGCAAAACAGAAACACACCGCTGTCTCATTCGCTTTTCAGAAATCCATCGATCAACAAAATGTAGATATTGCTAACCGTGAGATTCAAGACTCAAGGCAAATGTTCTATTTCACTCAAACGAGGTTATCATTTCAGGATGCAGCATGACTTTTGACAGCATCCAAGTAATGCCCACTGATCGCGCAAATTACCTGTGCATTTTGATGTCAGACAAGACTGCACTCACTCCGATTGACCATGCATTTCACAAGTTATCCACAGTTGATCCCGCCGATTACATGCTATGGATACACCCATGGATATGCTCTCCTGAACAGCTCCAATGGTACCAGAAAAGGTAATTGTGGTCCTTCTTCTGTGTACAGTTTACCTCAGTTATTATTTTGCAAATGTGCGTCCACGCGTCAATTTTCCTTATGGATGCTATTCGATATTATGATAATCCAGTATTTGCTATTTGTGATGCACTCTTATTCATCAAAACTAAAGTTATTCATTCATATAAGACTAGCATCTGCTAAAGAAGTCACAAACAAGCTATTGTGTTCGGGTGAATAGACAAACACATGTGCACTGAACTCGTGCTTGTGAGCAGTTCCAAACTTGATCGATAATTCTTCATCACTAATAAACATCAAATTTGTCGGTACCGTTTTGTTCGATTTCGTTGAAATACTACCTTGAAATGTAAGCTAAGGCAACATGGGACACATTTCTATATAATCTTCACCTCAAGCGATGGTAAATGATGGCGATTGGGTTCCATGTGGAATATGGATTATACTTTGTTTGTGTTACAAGAAACAAGGAGGATGTTGTTATTTAACTTGGCAATCACTGTCTTATTGACAGACTAAAACACCAAATCAAAATATGGTTAAAGAAAGTAGCTTCGTCAAATATCTCGGCTCATTAGAAGAGACACGAATTTTTCAGATACTCTCGTATGTGCATAGGCCCGAGTGTTCAGCAGGTTGTCTTTTCAAAACGAACATCAAAACAGTGGAAAATAGACTGAATCTGATTGCTGAATGAAACCAGTGTGGAAGAGGTTCTCTGACAGTCTGTAACAAATAGCCACAAATCACACTCGGACTGACTTGACGAAATGTCAAGCGTTACACTGTAGTGCATTTAAGATTCGAACACGTAGACCGCACTGACTGAGTATGGATGCTGGTATGAAACGAACAGAACACCGCTTACCAATAACTGGAATAAAGAATGAGGAGTTCCCAAGTGAACAGAGCCATTCAAAAAGGAGTGTGGTGTATCGCAAATAAGCAATATGAGGTAATCGACATTCGACCACTTGGATCCGCCGTGACCGAATCGGGGACGGGATCAATTGTGTGCTTACAGGTAACTTCAATGTGGCGAATTGGTTGAGTTGGACTGGCAAGCACTCAGACCTTATCTTCACACACATTCCTCCATTTAGCCATTCACCAAACATCGGGGAAGCTCTAGCTTTGAGATCCGCTTACATTAAAGTTCATGATTAGTACTTGTCTACCACTTCAGAATTACCGCCCGCACCCGGTGTTTTGATTTTGAGCAGTACGGTTGAGAACCTCACAGTTGAAAGTTTGCGGTTTAGTACGGTGAACTTCGGTCAGATTTTTCGAATACTCGACCTGAGGCTATTTATTAGTGATTCTTGGGATAACCGGGCAACCTATTTCATGATCGCTTACGTAGAGGGATGTTCGTATTGAGAACATCGTTAGCGTTTGAACATAGATTTAAAAATACCCACTTGCGACCACCAAACACACAAAAGTGAACAAATAACGTTGTTATCAACTTCCACATAGTCACAACAAAACGATTCAAACGAGCCACTCGATTGCTACGTACCAATAAGAACGATTTCATGTAACTAGAGGGAGCGACAGAAAATTTCCCGTGCACGTTACCAATGTTACGAATGAGATCTTCTTTTCTTTTCATTTTACTTCCTTTTCATTGAACATACAAAGATGCAACGTTCAGGAACGCAGGAACGGCCAATCAAAGGGCTGCTATTCAACACATAATGAGGAAGTCATTCGGTGGTGAGATTCGAAAACCCATCCCCGGTGACGTGACCACCGCACCACCACCGCCCTCAGAAATCAATTAGGTCAACTGCGTGAGCAATCTGGCAAGATAGAGAATAATAGATGCACCGTGGCCGTGCTTCGTGTATTCAGAAATTTGTATTGGCACCAAGTTCTGTAAGTAGATATAAATTCTGTATTGAAGACGCGGAATCGATTGAATGAATCACCTGACCCTATAGATTCTATAGAAGAAAGATCTTGATGCATCTGTGTAGGTTATTATGGTCACTAAGTAGCGATTAGAAAATCTCATTGGAGAATGGTTCGGACGCACAATCTTTGGCAAATACCGCAAACAACTGGGAAAAACACCTGTAAAGATTTCAGTCAAAATACAAAGTTTATTCTTCTTCAGATTAATGATCATGGGGAGCAGTCAAAAAAATTGATGATACTGGTGCGGATTTAAAAGAAAACGGGATTGAGGGAATCGGGCAAACTGAATATCATCAAACAATTTTTAGCATTGTTCCAGTCGAAGCAGAGTGTCACTGGGTATACCTGAGTCGAATGTCTTTTATAAGTAAGACACAGGTGGGTTAGAATGATCCGATTGGCTAGAAATGAATCTATAACAAGGAAATCAGCTTATCACAGCTAAGGCGAGGACGAAAGCCTTCTGTGAGTATGCCCAGCTTCTGACTTCCAAGCGAGCGAACGCATAATCCACGAACCGGTAGATGAATGGTTATTGGATTGTTCCAGCAAATATACAATAATCACTCCAAATAATCGTGTCAAACATCAGAGAATTGGTCAATTATCCCAATCCAATATAGGCTAACATTCATTAATACAGCAGTTCCCATGGTCTATGAATTAAAGTTATCTCAAAAATTAGTGACACCGAAAACCGTTTAATCTTCGAACCACAGGAGTGTAAAGCGTAGGATTTCATTGACTCGCTATCAAATTCAGCAAAGAAATCAATGAAGCTTTTGCGGGTGGGTGGGCTTTGCTGTTCATTTGTGTGAAGCAGTTCGAATCCGGCTAATGGGGCTCACTCACTATATTATAGGCAAGGTGTCAGGGAGAAAGAAAATAGCATGTATTGGATGACAGACTCTGTACGGTTTTTCATAATTGGAGGTGGGGTGAAACATTGAGTGAGCATGGTTTACGAGCAAGATGGAGGACCACCTATACAACAAGCAAGCCTGAGTGTTGCTGATTGCCCCTGACCTCAGTGAGACTTGGTAGAGCTCCCACTTGTAGCAAAGATCACACATTTTCTAGCTAACCCGAGCACTTATTCTCACTGAAAAGTATCTAAGATTACCAGCAATAGCGGCGCGGCTAATGACGGTGTGCATTTATACCAGTTCTGAGATGAGGTAACCAATAGAATTTTCTCTTTTTATGAGGATTCCATGCCCAACATAGCATCAAGATGGACAGAATTTCTCGGCATCAAAACAGTTGTACGATTCGGTGTAACTTATGCACGTCAAAAGACCACACTGAAAAGTTACGAAGCTGTCTTATTTCTCCCTACAATCAAGCGAGTACTTTCTGCTTTTCACAGGTAGGTTGTCAGGTTTACGAGTGTCTAGGTTTCCCCCCAATGGTTTCACTGCAGCACAGTGAGTGGGACCTAGCCGTGGAGACATAGCTCTCGCTTACATGTAAGATCCCTAAAACATACTACTAAAGGCAGCTATGAGCACATATGGTACGCTGGTATATTTGACAAAGATAAAGTGCTCTTGAAATTTTAGTTACAAAATACTCACATAAATTCATCATTCATTATACCAGCATCATCCAGACTTTGAAAATTAAAACCTTTACTTGCTTGCACCTCTGCATATCGTCAATTTGTTTTCCACATCCGGTTTTTGATGCTGCGAAAGGTTCCTCAAAATTAGGTGACCACTTGCTTCATGAAAAAAGCGATTGGATTAGCAATAATCTTATTTTACCTAATTGTGCAAATTTTATATTCACAAATAATTTGCTAAAAACCAAACATTCGTCTACCCGGCTGTCAAAAACTACTCCTGGCTTGACCCTACTCAGTCCTATCCCTGTNCTGTGATGGCATGCTTATTAGAAAAAGCATTACTCATAAGTAGTTCAAACAATTGCAGGCAAAAGCAAAACGATTACCATCAGCATAAAATGCATTTTGTTGTACCACATAGTACCGACGCTATAGCGAGTTGTATACAAGCCTTCAGTAACCAAAGCCACTTTTCGATTACTGGAAAAGTATTTCGAACTTGCCACACCACTTGAAGTTGGTGTAGGCAATCACATCGGCTCCCATCTTCCTACATCATTACCTCTCTTGTCTGAATGAGACGAAGTTATCCAGTTAAACCACGGAGTTTACCAGATCATCATTATCAGGCTAGCACAATTTTCGGCAATGCCAATGCTCCAATATTGTTTTTCTTTCTTCTATAGGCAGTGGTATGCAAGCGTGAAGATAAGATAAAATTCCATATTTGACCGGTTCCTTCGGATCTAGAAGCAACTACCTAGTAGAACCTTACACATTTCTGAGTTTTTATCTATTTCAAATTTACTCGACGTAAGCATTGTTTGTATGCACTTCTGTGGAACAATTTAGGAACCTATCCGGACTATCTACCGTCACGTGTAATTACCTAATGTGGTACCAATTTCAAAAGAGCCGTCCTCATATTTGCCATACTCCTCAGCCTGCATGGCATGTCCGATTTGACGCCAAAGTTATTCAGAGAGAAATCCGCAGTCGTGCATGAATTTCATCAATTATTGGCTCGTATATTATTTTATATGCTACGTTTTTGAACAGCAGGTAATCGCACGAGTATGCAAGTATATCACTAAATACAGCAGAGGGGACATTTCACAACAATTCCATTCCGAGTAGCTGACTAATGTGGATCTTGGTTTTCATTCTATTTAGTCACGTATGATCATTTTGCCCTCACTAAAAATGAATGACTATCACTGGAAAACGTTTCTACGAAAGACCGTTTACCTGGGTTCACTCAGGTCGGTCTAGAGACGTACGAGCGTTGGTGTTAATCGCCAGATGGTTCTCGGCTATCTGGGTGACCGAGCAAACTGGACACGGTTGCTCACTTATTACTCACAAATAATTGTTAATAAAATCAGCTTCCAGAAACCAGCTTCAGACTTTTTCACTGATATGATATTGATGACATACAGACAGTAAGCGCATAGCAGAAATTAACGGAAATTGTACCGATTTTCTGGACATTGCCTTACAGTGAAAAAGACACAATGGGTTTATACTCTAAGTAGATTTTCATTTGTATCGCGTAGAGCATCCCCTCGGTTACCCCAAGTGTTCGGCGTTTTGTTATTTAGCGCAATCGCATCAAATGTATGAGGCGAAGAAATGTGGACATGCTGCTTTATGGTCTATCACTTCAGTTTTCATTCTGCGTTTTTAGTTAGAGTATTGTGTAAATAAAACGTTTCGGTTAACCGCCTTGAGCAAAAATATTCGGATTCTCAGAAAGCGAATAATGGTTTGGTTAGCATCTGTCATACATATGT
>UZAN01049694.1:0-10425 GCA_900618425.1 Echinostoma caproni
ATTGGCCGTGGCCATCTCCTGTTCTGTGCAAACTGACTGACTGACTGACTGACTGATTGGTTTGGATTGGAGCTTCAGAAGTAGCACCTGAAGGGAAAGTTGCCCAAGTCGGGGAGCCCAAAATCCGCTCCCGAAGAATTCTCTGCTGTCGAAGCACACGTAGGCAAAAGATACGCTCACGCTGCCAGAACCTGGACTCAAACCGACAAATAATGCAAGTCCTGTGACTCGACCTGACCAAACCAAAATAAATTTGTTCTAATGCATCAGAATTTAAACGCTTGCTCTTTGGCACGAATAAGAAACCGGTGTTGTCATGGGCGATTCGCTTTTCAAGGAAGACGTTGGTGGGGACGATGAGTATGATTATTTGATAAAACTTTTGGCTTTAGGTAAGTTAATATGAACTCTTGCATATGCAATTGATAACGGTAATCCCATAAGTCTAAGTGACCTGATTGTAATGCACTGAAATATTTCATGTATCATGACCATGATATTTCATTGTTTAAAAAATAATACCCGGGTATTGTTTTTATACATTCCGCCTCTGAAATCCAAAGTTCTCATCGATCGATGAATCGATGGATATTTTTGTTGTGATAAATATCAGAAAAATACCATGGTTGGAAATTATATTTTTTCATGAACTTGAGCTCATGAGTGCCTGATAATTCTAAGATTATACGTATATTCTGCCTCTATTTCCTGTTACAAAACGCGAAAATCTACTCGATTGATTATTATTTTCGCGCCAGCGAGGGATTTTCTCGCATATATGAACCTTCTATGGAATTCTATAGAAAGAGCCTAGAGCTGAAGCTATATGGTTTACTTTTTGAGCACCCTGTTCGCTGGAAGATAAATTTATCAGCTTGTGAATGCTGGACTTAGGAAAAAGGAACACGAAAGGAAAAACTTCTTCGTGAACCTTGCTGACAGGAAATTCTGCATCCCTATTATCAAATGGTTATACACTTCCGATAAGCTCGTTTAAGTTTGCTCAGGACAGAAAATGGTCACTGGGCCACTCGGGCTCCGGATGAATCCAGAATTCCTTCGGTTGTATATCAGTCCACACGGTCGTTCTATTCTACTCCTATTCGAGTCCCATTTAAATCCTTTTTCACGAGAAATGGTTTTCAGTTCAGTTTGTACAACCATTAACCATGCACTATTGGGCCTCCAATGGGATTCGTATGGGACTCCCATGGAACTCGGATAGGACTCAGATAGTACTCAAATAGGACTCCATGAGACAGCTTACGAAAAGGACTGTCTTACATCTTTAAATAGCTTATTAGAATATTCTATTAGGCTTACATTTCTCCAGGCTCGCACATGCCTACTTACTACTAAGACTCAACAATATGTAAAAGAACTACATATTATGTATTTAAATGTAATTTCTACCAATGTTATCTTATTGTGCGTCATTGTAATCGTTAAAAAACGAAATCCACGCATGACTTTTACAAAGAGAAACTCCTATTTTGATATAAGAAGTAATACACATTGTACATTGAAATTTTTATTTGAAATAGAAGCCGTACAGGTTTTATTCATTGGCCATCAGACAAACCCTCTAGTTGGTTTTCTTTGTTGCAATCGGTTTTCTGTCTTTTTCCGGGACTTCTGAATCCATCCCGTAAAGGTCTTTTTCACAGTTAATCTACATATTGGTACACAGTTATATAATACAGCACGCTTAAAGACAAACAATATCACAATATAAGTAAATTCCATCCTATATTTGTTATTAGGACCATTCAAATTAATGTTGGGACTGACGCACCTATGCACCTTGGTCTGTCAAACGTATGCGACTGTGCTTTCTCCAACGTTCAGCAGATATATCACCTATTAAATTACTAATATAAAGCAAAAAAGGAACATACCATATTATTATACACCTCGCGGTCTCCCAATTTGTCCTCCAGCATCTGCAAATCGGCAATTGTCACAACTGGAGTCGTAAATATTATTGCTTTCGCTTGGCCTTGAGCTTTGAGCGTAAGCCATATACCATTCACTTTTGCTTGGAGGGTTTTGGTTTGTTTCTTCAGTTCCCGGATGTTTTTACAATGTGCTCGTGTTATTCAAAATTATTGAAATATTATTGAACCATGACATATCCAGAAATTTGGTAAACATGACTTTCAGCGATACATTCTCCAGATAAATTGGAGACCGAAATTTTGAGGATCTGTAAAAATTAAAGGTGTAAAATTTACTTGCACCGTCCGTACGGATGGCAGTTTAGGAGAACACAACGGTGTTCATGCGCATAGTTAAATCCATATATCCATAGGACCACTGAAAAATCTAGTTCGTAGAGGTATATCACTTCTCAAAGTATTTGGTAACTAACGAAGCCTGTGATGTTGATTAAATTAAGCGGGAAGATCGTACTTCCCTTAGATCGAGGACTTTCTTTTTTGATATTTCTGGTATCTCAACATCAACACCTTCAACTTCATCGGTCATGTAACCCGACAGATTGATTAGGATTATTCATTTAACATGATACTCAGATGTATAAAAAATAAGGTTTTCTTTTTCCGAAGTCGCTGACGATTGCATTGGCATCATACGAAGGAACATTGGTTACTTCCTGGTGCATGTTCTCGTACTCAACGTGTTTGCTAATATAATGAGTGTGCAACTTACTTGTTGTCCTTAAGACTTTAATCTTGAATGACAACGTTCCGCTTTGTTGTGCTTTTTTGTGGTGCAATCTGGCCAGATACATAGCATGTGCCATCCATCCAAGAAGTCAGGACAACTCCTACATTGTTATCTTCAAACTCAAATTCGTTGTACACCTGAAAGAGAACCCTTGTGGTTATATAAGTAGCCAATATGCTCATATAATTCAGAAATTCAGCCGCATACTCAGTAAGTGCATTATATTTTGCGAAATCATCCAAAGTGTGTAAAATGAGAGTAACGAAAGAACAATCAATAAGTACAAAATAACAACACTTTGAAGTTATTTTAGATTTGGAACAGTTTACAGGAGTTATAATATATACAACTCCGTAGATGGTAAAAAGAAAGAGAAAACATTGTTACAGTTAGCAAAGGGTACAAAAAGAACAGTCTTTGTTTTATACCTTTTGATTATCCCAGGTGGATCACCACATAAGACACAATTATTTGGTGCTTGATTACTAAGTCGAATTCCATACACGCTGAAAAATCGTTTGAAAGATACAGGTTTATTAAAAGGGAGACCAGTACCGTCCACTGGTGCTGCAGTGGAGAACTGCTACAAGTTGGATTCACGCAATCATCGAAATACTTGAGAAATGGGCATTCAAGGAGAGCATTTGAAACCACGTGAGATACCTAGAAAAGATTTATATTGGAGCTATATACATATAATAAATTTTGGCATCCACAACTGCGATGAGTAATTCTTTACCTTGACCGTTATTTCCTGGCAGAAAAGAGGAAGAAAAGGGAAAAATTACTCATCTCATCCCCAAGGTGAGAGATTGTTATACTTGAGCGTTCATCTGGATTACATTCAAATAAATCACGGAGCACAACCAAAGAATGGAACTTTAGCGCCCCGTTTCTACTATTCTAATTTTCTTAAGTCAGCTAGAGTCAATTTANTATTAATCGAAATGAAAATACAGCGTCTAAATCGGACATATATCGAAACTCTTATGGGAAACCAGAACTGCCCGGATATGTGATCTGCCTAACAGTAGCTCCTTCCCGGATATTGAGGAGTTAAACCGTTAATTCGAAAACGCTACGCTACGGAACTAAATACCATTTTTATTTACATCTACTCGGGAGTACCATTTTGTCACTCCTGTGAAACTTTTAAAAGTGCTGAGGTCCCTTAATCTAACAAGGCACATGGCCTTGATTAATTGCCTCCCTTTTTGCTAAAAGAGTGTGCTGAACAACTTGCGTCACCGATTTTCAAGTTGTTCAGTTTGTGTGTGTCATCTGGAGGCATCCGTGATTACTGAAGAGCTGTTTGGACAACAGCAATTCTACTGTCATACCACCGAATGCACTTGAAAGTAGATGGCTTTTACCAGCCTTCAGTGGCAAGTCCTACTTGAGGGCTCAGCTTAGGACTACAACAGTATTTTTGTCCAGATCCCGTCTTTCCTTTGACCCTATGGCCTCCAAATCATCCACGTAGAAAAAGTTAGATGACTAGGGCATTAAAGCTAGATGATTCACTGGTGACGTTTCTCTTTTTGGAGTTGGAGTTATCTACTCCTATGTAGAGTCAGATATCCAGCTATCTATATAGTTCCGTACCATATCCTCCGTTAGACGTAAATTGTCTATACCTACTGGAAGAGATGACGAATTCCAGGCCACCGGTACCCCACTAGTACCATGAACGTTGCGCAAGTAGGCGCTCAGTGTGTCTGCTTTACTGTTGCCGTCCATAACAACGGGATGCCCATCGGTTTTCAGTGACCCCACACCGGCCCTGAGGGCTATACTAATAGTCGAAGCCGAGTCTTAGCTCACGACATTCATCTTAGTTCACTAAAGAAAGTGGTGTTCGATAGGGTTGACCTCTCTCTGCGTTTCTGTTTGACTTTGTCATAGATTTAATTCTTGGAATAGCCCTATCCTCTTGCGAGGATAGCGGTATTGACTTATTCTCGGGTGGCAGACTATCTGATCTAGAGTATGCAAACGACATTGTACTACTAAGTGAAGATCCAGGTAAGTTGCAAGCTTTTCGGTATGCGTTTTCTATCTTCAAAGTGTAAAATATTGCAACAAGATTGGGATGGTCCACCCCTAACCTCACCCTGGTTAGAGAAGTAGCAGAAGTAGACAAATTTTACTATCTGGACAGCTTTATCTCATCTGGCCCACGTATCACAGATTGAGTGTCGGCGCGCATACCGAAAGCTCGGTTAGCATTTGCCAACTTGAGCAATTAGTAGCACCATCGTGACATCCGGTTGTCTGTGAAAGGTCAAATATATGCTGCAGCAGTTCGGCCAGTTCTGCTTTACGGTGCAGAGACATGGCCATTACGTTGCATTGCACGAGTCTGGTGGGGTAACCGAACGAGCAATGCTGAGGTTAGGCGTAGAGTTTTAGATGATCGCGGTCGTCCACTGAAGCAAGTTGCTACCTTCATAGATTACGTTGGTTGGTACACGTGCTACGCATGTCACCAGATAGGTTTCCACGGCGAGCGATGTTTGCTGAGACCGATAGCATTTGGAAGCAAATCAAAGGCGGTCAAACGAGGACCTGGCAAGAGAGTATGAAAACCCTAACCGGAGACTGGGTTACATAGATCCCGTTAAGCTCCATGGGGACCTATGCAACCCAGTCTGATCTCCCTGAAGAAGATTCCAGACGATACTTTCAAGCGGCGTCCGGCTGAGCATCTCAGGGGGCTATTGAGGGATACTGAAATGTGACTAGACCTTTGACCCAGTGATGACGGGGATTATAGAGGTATCGTGCTCTCTGCCCTATATCTAACGGCTTTCAGTCTGCAGGCTCAGATGCATTACAACCGCCCAATTTACGTCTTATTTAAGTTCCTTTAAAAGTATTTTCTGAATATGTCTGCCCTGTACATAGGATTTTAATTTGACTGCTTCTACAGGAATTTATTGGGACCCGAACATGACTTGAATGAAACTTGAATAAGACTCAAATAGGGTTCGAACAATAATCTATGGGATGGTCACTCAAATTCACTGAAGGATGTTTTCATTTCTGAGTATTCAACGCTTGCGTTTATCTCCTGGTTCACATGTGTAGCTCCAACTATAACTCATGTAAACTAACCTCTAACGAAACAACTAGGAAATGGAATCAGCTTGAGAACTTTGGCGTAACACGACATCGTCCTGCTGCAGATACTCTATCAGTTGCAGCTATGCATTTTCAAGGTTTATTGCTGAGATAGATGCTGAGATAGAATGTTTCAATGTTTCGCTCCTTGGGTGCCTTTTAAAATCCAATTACATTCCTCATCCCTGGTTTTATTCAAAACGATTTTTCTGCTCATTCTATCTATGGTAATTAACTATATGAATATTATTATTCACATCTGCTCATTATGCCTTTGTATGGGCTGGTTCTGTTGTCAAGAGAAACTTTGTTAACCTGAATTTAGAACTGATCTCACTTAAATGCACGTCAAGTTCGTTTTATTCGTAGTACAACGTATATGTTGATGAAAACTGAAATACAATATGAAGAAACAATGTAACAGTAAATAAATGAAAAATCAAACAACAAGGATTGCAAACTACACGATAGAGCTGAATGCATTTCCGGTTTTTTGTCATTTGAATAGAAACTGAAGTAACCAGCTGAAACTTACGGTAAAAATATACTTTCTGGTAGCCTGTTAGGGATTTTAGATGATGTTTGGCATTCGCATAAATACTACTTATTATTGCCACATATGGGTACAATTGTAAGCGTTTTGTAAACTGTAACGTTTAATGCTGAATGTATACATGGAATTGTATTTAGTGTTGAGATAATCAGGAAGCTTCGAGGAAGCTTCGGTTTCAGTGGAACTGGCGGACTGGGTTGTTTGTGACCTAATCTAAACCCACTCACGCAACGATTCATGTTAATACCCACTCTTGATAATGATAATAAATTTATTAATCCGTCTTTGAGGTGATCCTTCATTTACTAGACTGAGCTAGGTCATGATCTCCAGATTAATTCATTCCCGTCGAAGGTTTACCCGATCAAAAGTAAAGGAATAAAACTTTCTGTGCAAGATAAACAGTCAGATCTCACCCCAGTGAAACCCCCATCCATGCTTGAAATCTCTCTCAAAAAGTACTTTTTTCGTTCATGATGGAGTCAAATTATTCTAACATGTGAGATTTGAAGCACAAACTATGTTATGAGGTTACCAACATAAAGCAATCATTAGATTTACTTTAAGTTACAATGAGTACAAATAAACAGGAAAAGATTTATTTTGATTCAACTGATACGTAAGAACTATGGGAGATGGTTGTCAGGACCGTAGGTACAAAATTATGAGATCGGGATCAGTTTGCAACTTTTATAATCCTTACTACACACTCTGTGTGATGAACAACAGACGGGGGTGGGTTGGGGGGGGGGGGGGGGGTGAACACTTTGGTTGCAGAAGATTACTCTTCAGTCATGTAAACCAAAACCCATGCCTCGAGAACAGCGAAAAGTGGACGATCACAACTATAAGACAAAGGAATAGATGATAAATTGTTTGTTAGGCAATTGTCATGAAACACAAACAGGGCTGGGTAACCATCTAACAGTAGTAGGACTAGGTAACCACGTCATATTGCTTCCTAGGATAACATCAATACACTCTACGGGTTCTTATCCAAACCAGGAAAGCCGTCAGTAACTGATGTTGGTGGTTAGTGAAATTTAAAAAAAAACGGGAAAGAGTAAAGATGTATTCAAAAGTCTGAAAGTTGAAATTGACCTCTTTATGAGGGGAAATTTTGGTTACCTAGATAATCAGAAAATATAGGAAGAAAAATATATTTTTAAATGGGAATTCGTCATGTATATAGCAAATGAAGAGTGAACTGAAGCTCTGGACAGCTGTTTCGACCTGGTGGGGTCTCATCAGCAGTGCGAATCCATCCACCCAACTGAGGATTGAACCTGGGACTTCATGGACAGAACGCAACCATGCTACCCACTCGGCCACCGAGCAACTGATCAAACCGTTTTTCATTTTCCATTTACACGATATAGCACAACCCATCTTCGCGAGCTTGTTGCGGGTCACAGACCCTGCTCATCTCAGCACTAGCCTCCAGGGTTATGACTCGGTTGGAAACATTCACAACCTGACTACTTATTTCATGTGAGTAATGGAGGATTTGATTAAATTTCAAATGGGAATTCGTCATGTATATACACGACGAATTCCCATTTGAAATTTAATCAAATCCTCCATTACTCACATGAAAAATATACTTATCTGAAATGAATCGACATAACACAAAATTGGTTGAATGTTTATTAGTAATAAAGATAATGATAATAATATTTACCAAGCTCGGCAGGTTGAAAAGCAAGTTACCAATCTGATTGCGCAAAACGACGAGCGAGTAAGACAACACTGACGGTTGAGATCAATTCTTATCCTCATTGGTACGCTGAAATCTGTCACTGAGGAGGTGATTTTTCAATTATGGAAGAATGGACTAAAAGCAACCAACATGTTATAATTTGTGGAAAACAAATAGCCCAGGGACGCAGTCCAGTACAGATCAGAAAAGAATAAATGTCGCCCGAGCAAACCTCATGCAAATATTCAGAAGTTCAATGATGAAGTGAACTACAGAAGTTAATACGCCTAAAGTGAATCTTTTCGATTCTTGTGCAAACTGGACATCTAAGACCACCGAGTTTGTATAGTCTTAATACTGAACAAATGATTGCATTCCAATAAAATTTTTATAAAGCATCAGAGATGAAACTGATAGAAAGCGGGAGAACCGTGAGAATTCTTCACCAATGGGGGATGGAACAGGTATCGATGGGTTTATTGATTTATCTCATTTAGTGAAGTAGCAGCATAATTGAGTATCCCAAGAGATAGACCATCAGGGTCAATTGAAGGATTTCTGTATAGAAAAACTCAATAGTGAAACGACCTGACACAGTGACGGTGATAAATTGGTCTGGAGATAGGTTAATAAGCACAGTTTTTAGCTCATTAATGTCCTCTTCGGTGTTTTCATTGCCCACAAGTCTAGGAATCGCTTTATACACCTCAAGGGGTGGATATTTAACAAACACCTAACTGCGGTGTGTTAACACTTAAAAAAGAATGCGAAATATCATAAAACAATTAGGAGAAGTGAAATGGACAGCAACATAAAAAACCAATGGCACACAAGGGTGTTAATCATTGATGTATTTTGACCTTTTGCACAGATTTTCCCGCAACAAGTTCATGGTTTGTGAGAAATCTGGCGAGAGACGGGACAATAAGCCTCCATGCGTGCCTTTATAAGTTTGGAACTGGAACGGGTGTATGGATAAGCAAGACACTGACCAAGAACAAGATGTAGAGGATGGGAAAAATCAGATAAAATCTTCTTGGAGAATGTTTCATGGGACTTGAGGTAATGTGTCACCACATGCTGTAACAAGTGTCCCCGTTGTATAAAACTGCATAATGGTAGAAACTTTTTAAAAAGACCGGGGAAGATAACAGGGGACCGATAAAGCTAATGGGGCAAGACGCAAACAAAACCAAAATGTCTTATGAGATAGTCTGAGACAGACAGTGATGTAAGATGAAAGACAGGTAATGTGAATTTATTTTTAAGCTAATTTCTGTAGTTTCTTTCCAATAGTTATCCGGCAGACGATGCAGTTCCGTGTTTTTTCTAGATTCACGATCTTGCTAAGTAGTAGATGCACTACATAGTATTCGTGTAATTTAGAGAGGACTTCTTGATGCCTTTCAAAAATCATTACCAAAATGGAAGACATCATTTATTTCCTGGAGACACCAAGTTTCATGGAGACAACAAAGGTTCAGAATGGGGTTTATCACGCCAAAACAAATGTCTAAAAATGATAGAAAACAATAAAACCGTAAGAATTCGCTTTATCTAACTGCACTGTACGAAGAGCAGTCTTATTAAAAAGGTATTTCCTTCTGCGACTCTGTGATTGGTTCCGACCGAATAAGTGCACTAGTTCACTTTAACTCTTTTACAAATGACGTTGTAGATCGGGAACTCCAACCTGGAAATATACTATTGTTCGGGTCTCTGAAAATACACAGAGGGTTATAATACTGGTAAACTATCTGTTATTTTTTAAAAATTATGTATTGTTATATGATGAGTAGCAGGTGGCACGATCCCCAATGTTACGTGGACCCACCGTTCACTTATGATAACCGTCAACCCGTGCCCTCAGACTTGAAGTAATGAAGCACATAAGGCCCCACTAGGATAAGCGTCGTATTGAGCCGGTCTAGGGTAGAAATTTGCAGGTATCAGGGTAAAGAGAGCATCAGTAACTTGGGTATCACTATTCATTGTCTCCAAAATGCATAGTTCTCATTTCAGACTGTCAGGAGCTTGAGCTAACTCACATCTTGGTTTTCTGAGCGGTTATAAATCATCAATGAATTTCTTTATATTGAGGAACGACACTACCTCGTGTGGAAAAATTGAAAAGATGCTCTTTTGCTTCTGCGGGTTGAGGCCTCTGCGGTGAAGTTGGGATATTAGCACTGTTCATAGAGTTACAGTGTTTAGCATCACAGAAATTTCAGTTTGGTTGCGTGGGTCTGAAAAATTAAGCAGTTTATGCTAAGGACGCTAAACACTTAGTAATTGTCTATAACCACCAAAGTGCCTAATCACTCGCGATTGCTGATAGTAACATATGAGTGATAAATAAGCG
>UZAN01049695.1:8466-21646 GCA_900618425.1 Echinostoma caproni
TCAATATGTTCCTGTCGTTCTACCACACAAACTATCCTGAACCTGCCATGCAGACAGTGTCTACAGTGGGTGGTTGCATGCACCTAGCTTTCGTCTCCGACTCGAAAAACAGCGTGATAATTGTTTCCAGATCTACCAAACTGCTTTCCTTCTACAGTGTTCCGGTGAGAAATGCTCCGGTTGACTTAATTGTGGGAGGCATACTAATACAGGTGAAAGATTTTCCAATAGGGCATCATCATGCATGCAAAAAGAACTACTTAAATTTGTGTAAAAAAAACATCCACTCCGATTATGTTAGCTCCTTCTTGAAAGAATCCTTTCATACAGGAATAGGAAGTATTCTCCCTTATCGTGCCAGATTTGTAGTGAACAGGACATTGATAATTGTATGCACATCTGACGAAACATCCCTGAGTTAGTAATTCTAAAAACTATTGCTCTCATGTTTTATTGCTCGCGGTGTGCTGCTGCTGTTTGCCTTTATCCCTTCATGATCTTTACCTCGTTTTCTGTCTCCAGTGTATTCCTGTGAAAATCAGTGAAAATTCCCAATTGGGGTGCAAAAAGCTTCCCTCTATTTGTACTTCCTTGAAATTGTGAATTTTTCCCAGTTTAGGGTACACAATACCAAACCTCGCTCTCCGATAGTCGTACAAAATAAACTTAAGATCTGTAGGTGGTCTTACTCAGGGAGGAATTGCCTCATAGTTGGACTGTACTGGAGGCACTGTGGTGTACAACCTTTAGGAACATGGCCACATATATTTTCCCTAACTGATCTGATCAGATTACCCAGGTTTGATATGCAAGTTTACCATTTGTTGTCAAAACGGATCATTCTCGGCCCATGGTTAAAACTGGCGTGTGTTGTGCGAATAAACCGGCATTTGATTCGAATTACGTAACACACACACAGCGATTCAAACATTTACAATGTTCCACTGGGGTGACCAAGTTCAGGTTTGTGTTAGTTAGCAGTATTACNTATATATATATATATATATATATATATATATATATATATATATATATATGTATATATATATATATGTATATATATATACCAATCAGAAACGTGTCGCAGCATACAGCTTTCGCCCGCGTTCTGTTTTCATAACCAAATGCGATGATGCGTTTTCGCAACGTGGGTTAGTGTATTCACAACTTCATGCCATGGTTCAGATTTTAGTGATGACATTGGAGACCCCGGAAAGGCACACTAAAGTACACTGTGTTGACCGGTGTCATCGAGAAGGACGGAATAGCTATCAGATGTACTTTGTCGGGCGACACACATGTATGCATTAGATTTGAAATCAGCCCATCTTCGTCGATGAAGAAACACATCATGACAACCGATCATAAAGTTGACCTGATCGGGACAGTGAAAATAATAAATCAAGCCGTACGGTTGTTTGCAGTCTACCGNCAAATTATGGCATTCTGACAGACGGATTATTCCCTACTATCAATACCCAAATTATTGCTCTTGAATCTACTATCAGTGTTGTTTTTGTATGCTATGGTGAAAGCAATTAATAACATGTTTCACTGTAATTATTTATTAGTTTATTTTGTGTGAATCAGTTAGTTCTCGGTGGTTTTGCAATTTTTCAGATAGACAGGTAGGTTTTGATCAAACTCGCACAACACCCTGACACTTTCATCACACTTGTTCTTCCCAACACTTGGTATATCCAGCCCTATTCACAAGATTTAATATGACATTGCCTTATATCAAACGCAATCTATCTGTAGTAATGTACACGTGTATCTCTGTCTCTACTAGTCGAATGTCATTAAAATGTCCGATGGTTGCTCGTACATCGGTTGTAAAATAACGAAGCAACTTTAGAAAACATAAATGGAATTTGTTTATTTAAACGACCCATAGACTTTATACAAGTATTGTACTTTCATGATATCAATCTTCTGTTTTCCCACCTTTATCTTTGAACAGTGTAGAGGCAGTCGCTTTTGCATGGATTCGATCAAGCTGACTATCCAACAGAATTTGCAAATTTCTTCCAGTACATACCTCACTTTAACTTCTGACGACCACTGTCAAGCCAACTTACTTATCCCTGTTTCTAACGCAGGAGAACGTTTTCCATTACATTCAACTTTTCTCCGCTACAATCAAATTCAGCTATCGTCTTGCATCGATATGATCGCCTTTCTCTCTCTTGGTTTATGTCGTGATGGAGAAATTCCGTTGATTGTGCAACAATTTGGACCAACGTTTTCACAACGAAGCACTTGGACTAGTCAAGAACGGAGTCCTCGGATTTATGTGCCTCTCTATTAAGTTGCCTCTTGGCCTCAATTATATGCCAAAATCCGGTAAGACGCTGATTCAAGAGCCGCACACCTCAAGGTCATCTTTCCAAGGTTCACCTTTGTGTTTCTTAGACTTTATTTCCAGTTGTTCCGACATTAGAAATAATGCGTAAGTAGTTTGTAGCCAACTAGTTTATTGATTGACTTGGGCTTGAAAATTGTCATCAATTAGCTGATTTCCTGTACACTGAATGCAAAGAGATAAGTAATTGTTCGGCTTGATAAACACTTTCAATAATCAGGAATGATTCACTAAAAAGAATGATTTACCATGCAGCTTTGCATAAAATATTTTTCAGATCTGTGCTGTTACTGTCGAACTACTACAAATTTTATCGCAACAATCAAGGCCACGCAAATTCAAACGGTGATAGAAGAGAACAAGGAAGTTGGAAATACAGTCAGAACTAAACACATTTCATCCATAGCCAGCAAAATACTAGTATGATATTGGAAATCGAAATTTATTTTCCAAACGAGATTGACGTTGCATGAGTTTGATCAATACCACTCAACATCACTCATCGACCCCGCAGTGTTCCATGTATAACATTCCACCATCCACACACACACACACACACACACACACACACACACACACACACACACACATCTCATTGGTTTTATGCACGCAACCAGAGTGGCCTCCGGTTCCATCATGATTCCATTCCTCATTTCATCCGGCACGTTCGCGTATCTGGTTAACAATAAAACTGGTGACCTTTCAGATTAATTGTCATATCAATTCACAATAGAATAACGTTTACGGTTGCTGCCAGCAGTGGCTCCAAAATGGTAACAAAAGGATTGTAAGTGGTCCGATCAACCGGGGCTGTTAGACACGAAACGGAGTTTGACCAATGTTTGTTATGCGGTAAGCCCAATCTGACGCCCGCAGTGACCATCAGACCGATTCCGATTAAGCGAGATAGATTTTTGGTCATTTTTACCAACAGTTTATCTCAGTGAATTGCGCTAATCTCAATGTGCCAGGAACTTTTAGCACGTTACACTTGCACTTTAAACTCTCCTAACCGGAACTAGCTTAGATGTGATCCACTAACCGGTAGACCCAACAGGCGAGAGGATACCCGTGTCTAACTCAGAACCCGAATGTACCTTGTTCGTCCTCATCAGGGCACATTTTCTGAATGTGATAACCTTGCACGGGCGCACACACACACACACACGCACACACGTACACACGGTTTGTATTTGACGTGAAGCAACAACGAGAGGGTAAGTTATGGGGTATGAAAGTGATATAGCATAGCAACTACCATCCGCGCTCCGCTAGCAATCTGAAATCCGCAAGCCGCAGCATTTAGGGCACCTAAACAAAAGGGGACTCTACTCTACCGTATGTAGGCACAGTCTGTTCAAATACCCAGTGAGTGGTTTGTATGTTTGCATTTCGCTCGAGCTCCATCCTCAGTTGGGCTTATTGAATTGCATTGCTAACACGTGATCGAACGAGATAGAACCCAATTCCGCGGTGCTTCCTCGCGTTTTAGTGCATGTGTTTTACTTTAGCTTTGAATATGAATTATCCAATTGAGTTCAATTCGCCACTTCTTCCCGTGAATCTGAATGATATGATCGCGCGAAACAGATAGTACGGGCAACGAACTGGAAAGGAGACCGCAGGAGCTTGAATGAAATATGTCGGGGGTACATATTTGGATTGCCAGAAATGTCTTTTTGGCCAATCATAACGATTCGTGAGAATAACAGTAATCCTAGGCTCAATAGCCCATTATTCTACCAAAATGATACCGAAGCGGCTTTCTCTGACCCTATTCGTTCATGAACTTACTACAATAATCGGCTCCTTTGTACCTTGGCTTCATTCGTTCCGAGGCAACAAGTTGAGGCGATTGATGACTACATATTCGAATGTCTCCGGTGACGGAACACATGAATCGCGGTTACTTGGGCGCCACGAACGACGAGAGACTCGCGGATGCATGGAAAAACCTAGAGGATTTTTTTAAAATTTTTCATCCTAACCACATCTGTAACTGAATACTCCAAGTAAGACTGAACACTCGCTCTTGCTCCCAGATGAACGCAAGGATTTCATTCACTTTCTTCACATAGTAATGGAATTTTTATTCTCGGCAGTCATGAGATCTGGTTCACGTGGAGTTTGCCAAGAAATTAAGCGTGATGAAGAACAGGCCTCCGAACGCCCCGGCAACAAACGAAACCAAATTCTGACGAGAAAATCCTCGTGGTGGAAAATCGCATTTGAGTGTGAAAAGAAATTGGCAATGATCCACAGGGCTGCCCAATTTCTCGCTGACCTACTACTTCTTGACGGACCACTTTGAGAGGTATTTGGGTTGAAGGATTGAGAATGTTTCTGTGCGATTTTAACCCCATTCGAGCAAATTTTTGTGATTCAATAGTTAAACTATAAATAACACTTGGACAATGGAACCCAGCGAAACTCTAGATATTTGTTGCCCTGACGGACTACTACTACGATTCACTTACAGTAAAGCATTACAACTCAGAAGACTTTGACACTTTCCGCTCCAACGAACATACGGTTTCGGTGAAACCAGTAGTCCAACTGATACACGCAAGCAGGCACGCAGTGCACCCCTTAAATAAAGATAAAAACAATGACGAATATCATCAAGTACATCTTCGAAGTTCAACGATGGAAACTAAGCTGCGAAGAAACGATCAGAATGGGATGGGTGCTGAATTTCCATCAAAAGTGAACGTCCTGAACGGGTAGTGGGAGTAGGCTTGTGCATTTGGGTGGGTGTGCTTGTCCAAGTATCAGCGTTAATCACTGGCGCGGATCAGTGGTAGAGGTCAAAGTGAAAAAAAGCATAGAAAAGGGAGAGAACATCATGCTTACAATTCGCGTGTGTCTAAGGTGGTGGTATCAGGAAAGCTAGAATCTCGTATAAGTAGAGGGGAATTCGATTCGATGATTTCCTCGTGCACGAGGCAAACAAGGCATACAGTCAAAAGCCATATTGTTCGATCTCACTAGTAGTATCCACCTTCTTGACACGACCGAAACTCAACCGTGTATTCACCGAGTCCCAGGTACAGACCGATTAGTCGAGGAAACTCAACAGTGATGTGCGTAGGTGGGTAAATATAATAATAACTAATGAATGAATTTCTGTCTTTTTTGCACATTAATTATTTAAACATAAACTCAACTTTCAACTAATAGGCAAAGGCCATATGACAAAGGATGCCATGGAAATGTGGAAGATGAGTGGTGGGAGTGGCGTTCGAACTCAGGGTCGCCAGGTCGGTATTTTGATAAACTTTACCAATTTACTACTAACGTATTGGTGTGTGAGTGATGATGAGAGAGAATGATCGATAGGTCGTGTTGTGACGGTTGGGATTCTGTCACATATACATATATATATATGTATAACAAAAAAGAGGATATCGCAGTTTCTCTTTGTACATGCGAAACGTTTACTGTCTGTCAAAGCACACTTAAATCATTCTGTGTTATCGTGGATTGAAGTTATGTCACGCTGACCGTGTGAACAGTTTCGAGCAATAACTGCTATTGTGTGTGTGTGTGTGTGTGTGTGTATTGATCAACGCACAATCCCCCTGATCCTTCCGAGACTGACAGTAATGTTCTTTCAAATGAATTTGTATTTACTACACGTATGGATCACGAATGACTGAAAGCACAGTTGTTTCATTTGTGTTGGAAACTAACAGCGGGGCGAATGTCTGCAGTTGAATCCAGGAGTTGTTAATGCCACATGCTTTGCACTTGAGCTATCCGCAAAGTCGACTGTGTGAGATCACTCAAATAGATGCAGATTGGGGATTCTCAGTAGAAAAAGACACATCTATGTTTTTTTCTTATTGCGATGCAATTATTTCACAGATCTTCTATTCTTTGCTTCCTTTTTTTTGAATATGCACTTTTCAGGAAGGGATAAGCGAGCAAACAAAGAATTGCTATTCAACACACACACAATTGGGGAAAGTCAGGCGGTGGTGGTGGGATTCGAACACACTTCTTCCGGGGTGGTAATTTGGTGACGTTACCCCTGGGTCGTGGTTTTTACCAATAAGTAGGTGTTGTGTTTGAACGAACCAGCTGGATAACCAGGCTGGTTGAGAAGATCAGTGGTAGATTAGCAATCGTTCACTTCATTTTTCCTTAATCTGCCCAGGGTTTCAATGATCGCATCCGTAGTGAGATTGAATTCATCACGAATCGATCGGTAACAGAAACCTGTTGACGCATGAAATCAATTGGTCTACAACTATGCCCCCGGAACTCAACTGGAGGTATGATNTCAATTTAACTCCTAAGGTCTAGCGGCAGTGTGACTAATCCTAAATATGTTGATCTGGATCAGTTCCATCGCTTATCCGCATGAAAGGAATAGCGCTTTCGGCCTGCTGTCTGTCTTTAGATAAATTTCGAATGAAATAAATTATTTAGAAATTTCTGATTGCGGTTACCCTTTAAGAGGATTCAGCAAAAGTGTGCAGAGAGCACATATTTTAGACAACAAAGTTTTAAATCGCATTTTCCCGGCCAACTATTTACCTTACATTTTTAGTGATCGCATCATCTCCAAATAATACAAAAAGACAGCTGATGCAGTTTACATCTAGAGAACACAGGAATTTAGTGCTACAGAACTCAACAAACGCTTTTGGAACATGTTAACCTACATAACTCTAATAATCACTCTCTCTCTCTCTTGCTCTATAGTTCAATGCATTAGTTTTCATAGCCCATTGATAGAACATTTTACTTCAGATCCCCAAGTTCGAACCGGAGTATCTGATATCCACACAACCGCTGTATCTTCCGTAGTTCACTTCATCTGGAAGTCCTAAACGATAAATTCAAATATATGCAATAGGCGTTTATTGACTATTCTTCCGCTTTTGACTCGGTACGCCGTTGTGTTTTACTTAACATGCTCCAATCGTTTGATTGTCCCGGCTCTCTACCTAGATGGTTTAGTGATTAATTTTTTTCGCAAAGACATCAGCTTTTCAAATTAAGAAGAAGAGATTCGACGGAAGCACTCAATGGTTGGAGTGTACTTCAAGTTGCTGTCTCATTTGTTTGCGACTCATCTCAGTGTTTTACCCATGACTCCCCCTAAACAACATTTTGAGTATGTTTAGGCTATTGAAATTTCTGTTTGCGTTTTACCAATCAAACCTGGTTGCATATATATCCAAACGTATCCAACCTCGTTAAATATTTCACTTTATCTGATCTAAATCTTAATCCCGGAAAATGTCTTGAATGTATTTTCACTTTAAACTGTTTCCTATCTCTCTCTCTCTCTCGGACAATTTATAGATTCGGAGATATACGATAAGCTACTCCTGTTCTGATTTGTCAGTGATAAAATTTTTTGTTTAGCAATATGTTCTCTTCCCTCCCTTCCACCTCCCATATATCCCTTCACTGCTCCCATGTGAGTTTTCCCGGTTAAATGAAGATCTATTTCAAGTTGCTGTGGCGTGGCCTCTCAATGATCGGCCACGTTTCCCACGTTTCCGTAACCTGCTGTAACAGACAACACTCGTAATACTCATATTAATGCGTGCTTGAAGTTTGCTGCCAATACTCCACCTGATTGCACACATTGTTCTGTGTGCATGCGAATCCTATCCGTCCACTCGTTTTAAATAAAAAATAAAAAATGATCCCATCTCGGATATCTGCCAACAGGAACTCTTCGGTACCCTATCTTCCCCGGATACTGTTTGACAAAGAGACTGTTCGTTCCAAGATTTCTAATGCATTTAGTATTTCCTTCGCAGATTTTTTCACTGGATGTCCCACTTTTTACTCTCTTCTCCCAGAATTGTGACGGTGGTCTTTTTGTTTGACAGCTTGCATATAACTCGCTAAAGCTTCAAAACAATTCAATACATTATTAACTTTCTATTGTAGCCCATTTCAAATGTAGCCGACACGTCACAGTCAGTGTCTATTTGGTTTTCAATTTCGTTGGCTTTTGTATTTGTGAAAAGACTCGCAATTGGTAAATTCAGCTGCTGAAAATAAGACTAAACACTTTATTCCTGTTCTAGAGTGTAACAGAAAACCTTCATCTTCTCATTCAAAAAAATACGCAGTGGTTGGAGGTATTAAGCAGTTATAAATCATGATCAATAAGTCCCTGTTCCCAGTAATCATCAGAAGGCCTTACACAATAGTCTGGTTAACCTGGGATTTAAGTTGTGTAAGGGCTTACACACGTACAATTTGACCTGCAATGTGCATACTGGATTCACATAATCACATTCCCAATGTGCATATGCTTTGAGTAGAATGACCGATCAATTGGCGTTTCGACGACAGTAACCCAGATTTATACAGCTGATCGTAGGCAGACAAACTGATTCCTGTGGGATCTCGGCTGATTGCGAGTCGGAACAACAACGACAACCGTCAACAAGCCGGTGATGCGATTTTGGGACAATCTGACTAGTCGCTTGTATTTACTAGCAATTACGAATTACGCCAGTATAGGACCGAACGTCGGTTATTTGCACTACTGTCTATTTGAGCTTAGTATACGGGTAGCTTCTTGTGAGGGGTAATGTCTACCGGCTGCAAAGGGGTTCCTGAACGTGTCGTCCCTAGCGGTGGGGTGGGGTGGGGGGAGAGGCAGAAGGAGGACGTGATAATTTCCAATGATGTGGTTAAAGCTTATCGGGTTTTGTGGCTCTGAGCTGAACGGGATGTGAGACCGCTAGGCCACAGTCACGTAGTAGGATAACGAATGTGAGTGAAATTGACTAATCTAACAAAAAACGTTATTCTTGAATTTCATTTCACGGTAACCGAAACGTCAGCGAATATAATTCTCTACCGAGATCGCTACATTATTAACACTATAACATTCACACAAAAAAACACATGGCGCATCGATTTTGCGATACACTCCTAACATCGTTCGGTCTCGATGTGTTAAAAATGATTGCCAATAGGATTACTCTAGGATAAAAGCTTGCTAACTCGATCAGTCAATCGTTCATTCAATCAATGTTGTCTACGATATAATGTGATTCCCAGATCTCTCCGTATAGTTCCGCCGGATAAATCTGTTCGCTCCTAAAGGGCCGCTTTAACAGCTTTACGCACATTCCTTCGAAAACGCATTCACGATTGTGCCGTAACCGTAGACTCACTATGTTTCAGAATTCGAAATCTGAATGATTACTTGAATCGTTTGCTGCCAACCCCCATTGATCCTTTTCCCTTTCAGATTACAACATGAATAAGTGCTAAGGGAAATTGGCGGAAAAAAGTTTGTGATACAGAACGGTCTCAATGCGGCAAGTTGGAAATATTTTGTTTCCATAGGGAGTAAACATCGGAATGGCAGTGAATCTACTTGAAATGTATCTCGCTTGACTTCGGGGGCACATATCACTAAGAGATGAGAAGAAAAAGACCAAGGAAAATAATAGCACGAATTGAGTGCATTTCAGCAATCTAAAATTAAATTTGTTCGTCTGTAATGGACTATTCTTCCGTTAGTGGGACATCGGGAGTCTCTGGTAGTTTAGAGTGCTATTTTCTACAGAAAATCTCATTGAGCCATCCTGAGAGTTATCCAGACAGCAGAGTTACGTGAAGGAAGGTGATGATTGGACATTTCATTATTTCGCTTCTACTACCTACCGATTGTATGGGATTCAATAAGCCTCAGTTTTGTATATAATTTACAATTATCATTTGATTTTGAAATTAAAGCGCGGTAAACAGCTGAAATTTCAGTTGATAAATTTAATTTGTGAACTGAAAGATCATGTTCGATTAAAACTCGTAGATGCCAACGATTCAATTACAATTTTTGACTAGTGGATGAGGTTTATGCATTTTTTGAGCACCAAACACTTTTAGAAAGTTATGAATTCTCTTGTAAACTTGTTACCGGTCGCCACAAAAGTTGCCTTACCTAGAGACCCTAATTTATTTTCATTTCACTCTATTGATTTTTGAAATACGAAACACATTCGCGCAGTGTAAATTGTTGACCGATCTATCGATTGGACAGAATCTAGCTCAATTCGGTAATATGGGAAACCTGTAGCAAGCACTCGTCCCATCCACCCCGACCGGTCGAACTCTTGGTGTATCAAATTATTACGTGACCAATTTAACGGCAGAAACAATAATTACCAAATACAATATTCTCTTAGCTTTTAGAGAGTTTTTTAAATTTACCAGCAAACGGGAAAGAGTGACACTGTTGATACAGTAATTTCAGTCCCACGTTTTTCACTGTTACTTCCTATTTGCCTTTCTCGACCACAGATTTTCACGTTCAATTTTATACTCCAAAGAAATCATTCTCTCCAGATGGATTTTGTTTGGTTATTATGATTATGTGTTTGCTAGGTCTAATGTGACAATAATAGGGTAAAAGATATCGACTGAATATTCATACTACATATCTGAATCGCAAGTGAGTTTTGTGAGTCCCTCCAGTATGCACACACGCACGCACAGGAGCGCCTTGTTCATTCTCATTTAATTTTAGTGATCTCTTAATTTCCTGCCTCCGATTGCCTTTTCATTTCAAAGTTTTATTATGGGAAATATTTACAAGCGGTTGCTTTTCTAGTCCCATAGGGTTTATCACAAATGAATCTATTCGCGGTCCATTGAAGGTAGACGAATGTCACAATCTATCCTCTTTTCGTGCACTGCTGTGAAATTTAAGATCTGTCAAAGCTTTATTCAGTTTGTGCTTGAAGGAATCAATTGTCGGCGCAGAAACAACGTGTGGTGGTAGAGAATTTCACGTAGTGCACAGTCTGTGAATGAATGACGCCGGCATTCTAGTTGGCGATTTTGGAGCACCTTGAAGTGAGTGTTGGGTGACAAGGGAAAGAGTGAACGACATGGGTGACCTGAGTTCTGCATTATTTGATATACCAAGATCACGTCCCCTCGAATGTGGCAATACTGTGTGGAGTACAATTGCAGTGATTCCAGTCTTTCCGCTTAATTCTTGGAATGCAGTCTCCTCAGTATTTTGGTGGTCCTTCTTTATGGACGTTTCAGAATGATACAATCGCGTTGCAGCCATGAATTTCACGCTTGAATTGCATGCTCCATGTGGGGCTAAATGTAGGCTGATAACAACCGTGAAAACAGCGTAGGTTCAAATTTGTCAAATACTCGCTTTTGCAAACCAACATGTCTTATAGCGGTGGATGACGCCCGGGAGCAGTTTAAAGAACAACTTAGGTCATCTCGAGCAGTGACACCAAGATCCTTTGTAGGTAGTAAGGTTCTACTAATGACTGTTTCTCATCTATTTTGATTCCAGTATTTTCAAATAATCCTCTCGATTTTTCAGAATTGTCCAAAAGATTTGGTACTGTTTACACGCGCATTTCCCAGAATACCGCTGACTCTCGTGTGCATGAACGTTCCTCCTCGTGTTGTGAAAGTTCACCTACAGTTTTTTTCAAAACTGAACACATTGAAAGCCCTGTTTGCACAAAGATGTTGTCTATGCTTCCAGATTCGTCTGTTCAAAAACAGATCAAACGCGAATATCATCCACCACAATCCAGTTCGTTTCCACTTGTTCCGCAATTTTCCGTGCGCTATTAGTTGAACTAGTTGAAAAGACCTTTGGAGTTAACAAAATCGGTTATTGTAACTCGGGTGAGCTAAATTCCATTTTGCCTGTTCGCCGAGGTTGGCAATTCGTTTGCCAATGTTTCATCACCAGGTGAAGTGATATCATCAGTGCTTGTGAACTGGATGGATCACGTGTACACACTAGTGCAACTCAAGGATCAATAAAAGGATGACGCCGTGACGTGAAATCGGACTAAAATCGCAATCAGGACGATGAACCATCCCCCACCCATCCTCACCCTGTCGTACCAGTTCAATGTAAGAACAAGGGACAAAATAATCGATGGAGGAGAACACATATATGGGCGAACGAGTACAGCTAGAGTACTGCCACTTCACAAGCACTGATGAGATCACCTTGACTGAGGAAGAAACGTTTGCAAACAAATTGCTTAGGTCTTTGAACAGGGAAATGGAAACTTTTAGAGTTCGTTTGCATTGTGTTGCGTAACCGAAATATTATTTGATGTTTACTGCCTCAATCTAGGGAGACTCCGCCTAAGCATTTTAGACTCAACACCTTTCATGCACCTTATTCGTTCCAGAAGAAACGAACCAAATAGCTCCGTCTCAATGCGAATAACTTGAACGGTTGGCCTAGTCACACTATCGACTCCTTAGTGATTGATGGATCTCCCGGATTTCGTGCTGATGAACCCGAAACACACAGCTGTACGGTAATTCCAAGGCTACCCAGTAAGACGGGATACGTTAATTGTGTGCAGGCACGTATACATTTTTCATTGAATTCGACTTGTCATGGGCCATAAACGGGCCGGCATCATTGGTTTCACCGTCTGACGCGTTCTAATTCTATTGGATTATTTGGGTTTTGTTACGACTTGGATTTTTTTGGTAAACTTGTTGTTGATTCAGACGTAGCGTGGTCATATTCACCACATTGTGGCTCAGCTTCGATGAGAGATTGTGTTCTGTTCGCTTCGCCACTAAATGCGTTCCCTGTCATTGTGTGCTTCGATTTCACTTCCGGTTCTCCAGCACACACACACACACACACACACAAACAAACAAACAAACAAACACACAAGAGTGTAAGTGCACGATTGCACTTGTATTTCACCGACGCTGAGATGTGAAAACAAAATCCAGCCGAAAGAATTTCCGCGTACACACGTAGGCATATAAATGCATATATTCATTCACGATGTTTCATCCTCTCCC
>UZAN01049696.1:7098-21645 GCA_900618425.1 Echinostoma caproni
TCCCTCGGTACTTGACCTAATTATCACAAGGTACAGCTCGGACATAACTAGTTTAAATATGGAGGAACCGTTGGGCAAAAGCGACTACGAAGTGATTCGCTTTAGACTAACGGTTAGGTATCGTAGACACGGACCTAACCTCATCCGGCTCTATGGGCGCATAAACGTCCCAGAGTTGGTACAGGCTGCAAATAGCATCAATTGGTACCGGACATCTCAGGGGTGTACTGTGCAAGATAGATGGGACGTAGTTAAATGATGGTTAACTAACCTCACAGAAAGAGTTGCATCAATGAGGGAAGGCCGAACCCGTCAAAGACCAATATGGTGGAAATCCGGGATAGAGAGGGCGCGGAAAATTCGCAGACAATACTGGGATCACTTTAAGCTTTACGGCACTCAACAAGNCCTGGAGTGACTACAAGCGAGCGCGAAACAGATGTCAAGACCTTCAAAGGCGTGCCAAATATGACTTCCAGTATAATTTAGCACGAGGCGTCGAAAAGAACCCCAAAAGCTTCTATGCGTACGTGCAATCTAACGCACGCACATGGGAGAGTGTAGGAGCACTGGCTTTATCGGATGGAGGCATAGCTACGGGTAATCGCGATAGAGCGGAAACCCTACTTAAGTTCTTCAAGAGCGTGTATAGGACCCCACTCGACTATAATAACTGGGTTTAGTAAGGTTAGCTGATACGTCAGAGTTTGCTGATATTGTCATCTGTGAAACAGATATACATCGAGAACTCGAGACGCTGAACAAGCGCAAATCAGCAGGTTTGGATGGAATTCATCCAGCTATAGTGCAACCGCTGGCCGAGGTACTGGCCGGGTAGCTGACTGTAATGTTTAGGAAATCAGTGCAAGATGCTACTCTACCCCAGAACTGGTGTACAGCTACCGTAGTAGCATTTCAAAACGCTGAACCGAAAAACAAAGCAGAAAACTATAGACCCGTTAGTCTAACGTCACTGTTGTGTAAGTGTTTGGAGCGACCAATCAGAAAGCAGATTTGCCTACATCTGACTATCAATCGACTCCTGTCACCGACACAACATGGCTTTGTGCAACCNAAATCATGTCTTACGAATCTGCTTGTATTCTTAGACGAGGTCACTCAAAGTATGGATGAGGAGAAAAATGTAGAAGTCTGCTACTTAGACTTCAGTAAAGCATTTGACTCTGTCAGCCATAGATTGTTGGACTTCAAAGTTTGGAGCCTAGGCATAACAGGTAGAGCCAGGGATTAGATTATTGCCTTTTTGAACAACCGCACCTTCCGGGTCAAGGTGGGTGACTACATTTCTAACCATGAGGTGGTTACGAGTGGAGTTTCCCAGGGCTCAGTGCTAGGCCCCCTACTTTTTCTTATATTCATCAATGATCTGGCACAGGATCTTCAAAATCCGTGTTTCATGTTTGCTGATGATGTCAAAATGACAGGGTTAAGCCCGTAAAGGGACCTAGACGTAATCTATCGATGGTCGGTCAAGTAGGACCTACCTTTGAATCTAAACAAGTGTCGGCTCTTAGTAACGAGAGTGGGGGTATACTCGCTGAATGGAGCTCCCATGCAGCAGGCCCCACAGATGAGGGACCTAGGGGTTCTTATGACCCGAATTTTAAACCATCAACCCAGTGCCCCAAGGCTGAAAATCTGATCAGAGGGCAGCTGTTCAGGCTGTGTGCTACAGTAACATGCAGACGGCCTGAGGTGTTCCTCCCACTGTATAAGTCGATTGTTCGCCCACACATGGAATATTGTGTGCAGGCATGGGCACCGTATTACAGGAGGGATGTATCTTTTTTAGAAAGAATGCAGCGCCTAGCTACCCGAATGGTGGCTGGGCAAAAGGGGAAGAGCTATCAGCAGCGATTGAGAGATCTTGATCTCTTTTCGCTGGAGCGTAAAAGGGTGAAGGGAGATCTGATAGAGACTTTCAAAATTGTAAGAGGTCTATCGAGAATCAACCTAGACGACTTGTTTACGATTTCTCGTGCTCAGAACACGAGAGGTCATGACTATAAACTTCAGCAGAACTACGCCATTTTGGAAGTACGGGCCAACTTCTTGGCACACAGGGTTACACCTAGGTGGAACAGGTTACCCGCAGAAGTGGTCAACTGCGCCAATTTTAATGCCTTCAAGGTGGCCCTGGACGCATTTTGATCAGCAACGTTCCCCGAAGTTAGTATGTAGAGTGGAAACATAAGGAATGAATTCTACTTTAGCCGGAAGCTTTGAAATGGTGCTAACTCGGGGTTGACTGTTGGAATTATTTTAAAACAGACTGTCCTGTCAGATGTGATATGTGTATACGAACGCATGTGTACTTGAGATTTCTAACCAATGAGGCGAGGAGATATCCTTGCTTGTCTTCCTCCCTTTCAGCATACCCCCAAGGAGTCAACGTCCTGGCAACGGGGCTAAATTGAGGGGATCGCGAATATCAAATGAACTGTACGCAGTGTTGGAAGCTACTACCATCCGCCGACAACATAATGAACCGAACGCCCGATTGGCAAGAGCCATATTCGTCCTGGGGAAACTGAACTGAACTGAACTGAAGAGTAACACGTCAAAAAACGCAGTTGACCCTCGCATGTTGTGCTCGATGTTGCTGACAATTTGAGCAAAAAACATCATCAAGCACCAGCTTTGCAGCCGCACGGTCGAAAGCTGTGGTACACAGATAATAATAATAATGTATTTCTCGGTTTACAACGAGAGACATAAGAATAATGCACGATCAAAGCAGGCTTGATAAAATTATGATGTCACCTAATAAAACACATTCAAATGTTCAAACAAAGGCAAATCGGCTGTGGGAATGAGTTGTAGTACGAAAATGCTCAATGGTATGTGCTACTGTTATAATGTTCCATTTGATGATGGATCGCAACACAACACACAGAAATCGGAATAATACAATTTCCCTGAATGATTACGTAAGTTTAAATGTAGCAAAGATAAATGCTATGTAAAAATTACAAAAGACTCAAGTGTAAGTGTAGAAAGAGGATTAAAACATTTTCAAGGATTACCAGAAGTGTTTCTGTATCCACAGATACAACAGAGCCTTATGTGAGTAGAAAAAATTACTGTGGTCCGTTGAGGGTGAAAATTTCACTAGACTAAAGAAATATAATGTACTACAATACAGATGCAGCAAACCTTCAATTATCTCCTGATCTCCTCTATCAAAGTAGAAGCCATTAACGAATTATTTCATAAGCAAAAAACAAACCGCAGACACGAGAGCTCATGTGCTTTTTATCGATGCATCGGATGCGAAATTTTGAGGAATATATTGAATTATATTATACCACACAACCAACTAAAGAAGGCATACAAACGTTAGAGGTTTCGTTTAAGACGGCTGGAAATCTAGCCACAATCAAGTTAAAACTGGGGGACGGAAAGAGAAAATTAGGACAGGTATGAAATTTGAAGCCGATCACTCCATGGTTGGGTGGGCTTAGGCATATTAGCAACACTCCTTAGCTATGGAGAGCTAAAAGTCCTGCTGGTTTTGCGTACAGGGTTAAAATGGTGATTTACCATCGGTGTTTTGCCTTGTAGTCTTAATCGGGGCAGCATAAAGATATATACCTGTACACCCTTATGAATCATTAAACTGGCTCACCCCCTGTTTACAGGCTTGGTCGGCGACCAAGCGCTACCATTCGCACCTGTTACCCATGTAGTTTATAGTTTGTCTTACTGTACCAAACGCTAGGAGACTTTGCCACCTATCTGTTGGGGGGGGTGTTGGCGTTCTCCAGTTCATCCTGTAAAGATAGGCTGTAAGTGTGCAGAAGCACTCGAATAAAATGAAAAAAGAATAGATTTCAAGAGGTTTTTGGTATTCTCGTTTTGTTGAACCTCTTCCTCCTCATTGATGTCGTTAAACCAGTTCATCACTGATATAGAAGCAGAGCGAACGATCTGCGTCCATTGTTATATTAATCGCACGGAATTCCCGCCCTCATAGTACGAAAACGTTGGAAACAAATGGGGCGGTTTGGCGATAAGGAGCCAGAATTACAATATTGTGATGCTTACAGAAATATGCTTATCAAAAGCCATATCCATAAAACGACGAGTTCCTCTCAACTTCACCCACTACCGAACTGATAAGGAAGGTGGACAAAGTTATAAAATCAAACTGGATATGAGAAATGGTAAGGGACGTATGAGAAGTGCTGAAGTGGTCAAGTACTTGGGATTTATCTCTCCTAATGGTCAAAATCCCACCTCTTTCCCACTGGGGATGAAAATCTTACCTTGGGAGGCACCTACGACGGTCTTGCACTAGGAACGATGTAAAAGGTTGAGGATTTAGGAACCAGAGGGACAGCAGACTACAAATGAGCAGAACAGTGTGTGGCAATGGCGTAGGGAGCTTTCTCGACTGAGATCAGCAGTGGCATGCGGTAAACCGGAGGTATTTGAACCTCTGTACAAGGAAGTTGTTCGACTTCATCTAGAGTATTGCATACAAGCCTGGGCTCCTTTCCTCAAAAAGGACACCGCTTGTCTCGAGGGGTCCAAAGAGTAACCACTAGGAAGATTGAGGGGCAGTGAAAGAAGCCTTATAGTCAGAGACTGCAGGATCTCGGATAATTCTACCTAGAAAGAAGAACACTCCAAGATGACTTAATAGAGACATTCAAAATTATGAATGGCCTATCTGGGACGAATCAAACAGTGTTCTTCGGGAGGAGTAACATATATAAGCTGAATACATTAGGCATGAGACCAGCGGAGCGTTTGGACGTCCTCAGCAACAGGATAGTCAACTCACGGAATAAGTTATCACATCAGCTGGTAGAGCCAGAAAGCGAACATGCTTTCAAGAAGTGGATCGATAAGCGCTGGTGATACTTATTTTCCGAAATANGTGGCAGGTTCTTTTATTAACTAGGTTGAGAATCCTTCGTTTTTCTAGGTCACTCGTTAAGAATTCACTCCGGTCGAGGACAAGATCGCAGCCATTGGCGAATCTTCTCCATGCTGCAACTGAACTTCGTCGTTTCCCAGGATTGATCAACTACTATCGTAGGTTCATCCCACACTGCGCCCAGGTAGTTCGTCCACTTACGGACCTGCTCAGGGGAAACCCCAAGGTTATCAAATTAAATACATCAGCATAGCAGGCTTTCGATATCATTAAATTAGCAGACTCCAATACTGTTTTATTGGCACATCAGGACCCTGGTGCGAGGCTAAGTTGAGCAGTAGGCGCGTCAGATTTCGCGGCAGGTGCAGTCCACCAACAGTGGAAAGCCAGTGCCTGGAAACCTTTAGGTTTCTACTCAACGAATTTTTAGAGGCAGCCACTAGGTACAGCACTTTCGGTCACGAACTATTCGCCGCACACATGCCTGTTTGTCATTTTCGTCATTCACCAGAAGGTCTTGATTTCATCATCTTTACTGACCATAAGCCTCTCAAGTCTCCTAGTGACAGATACTTTCCTCGAGAGATACGTCACTTGGACTACGTGCAGCAATTCACTACTGACATTCAACACGTTTCGGATATGAATAATGTCGTTGCCGATGCTCTCTCGCGCAAAGCGGTAGTTTCCGATAACGGAAATGCGCAGAGTAGTTTGCGACACCCTGCATAAGCTCTCTCATCCGGGTATTCCAGCTAGTGTAGCATTAGTCAGCCAACGTTTTATCTGGCAATCCATGCGCAAAGATGTGCGTAATTGAGCTGTTTGGCATGCCAGAAATCTGAGGTAATCAGACACACTGCTAACCCTCTTGGTACTTTTCGCACTCCCGATTCCACGTTCGGTCACGTACACTTAGATATAATGAGACCGTTACCACCATCGCAAGGTTTTACCTACCTTCTGACCTGCGTAGATCGTTTCACGCGTTGACCAGAAGTAGTTCTGATTACCGACGTCTCGAGTGAAACTAACTAAGGCGTTCATTGAGCGGTGGGTATTGAATTTTGGTATCCTACCATGTTGACTACAAACCGCGGCCTTCAATTTGAGTCCACATTATTCAACTTGTTCACAGCCATGTTAGGGTTTCAATGTATATGCACCACAGCATATCACCCGGCCGCTAACGGCCTTGTTGAACGTTTTCATCGACAGCCTAAAGCTGCACTTAGTGCACATTCCGTCATTTCATGGGTAGAGACACTCCCACTCGTCCTTATAAATGCCACTGTTAGATTTGTTAGGGATTGAGGCCAAGGTTGAGTGACGCGCCAAGCCAAAAACGGAATCGAACTATGTACGATTGATTTACTGGCGTCCAATAAAGGCGGTACTACAGGTGAATAATGGTTACATCATCGTTACAGGTACAAACCTAAATTCGTGGCGTTCTCACTGGGAGTTCATCGAACAGTCAATCGATCTAGGTTGATACAGATAACAGCTACTAGGGCCAGTCGAGCGGACAATAACCGACCAAGAGCAATGCAGACTGGGAACATTGGGAAGAACCGGTAAAACAGATTCAACAGCAATCAAAGACGAGCTCAAGTGCACGCCGGTCAAACTAGTATATGGGAATACACTCCGCTTTCCCCAAGAGTACATTTCCCCACACAAAGCTTCACTTCAGGCGTCACCGGGTTACGTCCAACAGCTTACTCATCACACGCGTCAGTTAGCCCCAGCTGTCACACGCTCACAGCAAAACTCAGTCTTCATACATCCAGACTTGAAGACTTGCACACACGTTTGGGTCCGTTGCGACGCAGCACGCAGTCCCCTACAGGCTCTATATAATGGTCCTCCTTGCGTAAGCCGATGTAGGGAGAAACGGATAGTCATTGATAGGAACGGTCACCGCGATACTATCTCCATCGACTGCACGAAGCCAGCTTACGTGGACCCAACATCCATCATAGAAATCCCTGCCAACCCGAGGGCCACAACACCACCACTCCGATAGTTCCCAACCTATTGTCGTACACGCCAGGTTCGACTATTCCTTCCACTCTGGCCACATTATCCTCTACTTCAGGAACGCCCTCACTGCGTTCTGCTTTAGCTAATTTAAACCCTAGAACCACTCGCAGCGACCGTTGGGTCAGTATTCCAACTCGTTTTAAGGAGTGCTTCTATTGCTAACGCATTGTTTTATACAAAAAATCAAAAATAAAAATACGTGTTAGTATATTGTTTACGTATTCACCTGTTTATATAAGCAAAACGAAACAAGAAAACAATTTTTGTCTGCCAAAGATGTACTTATTTATTGGCTCATTCGTTTTGCGTTACTACACCGTTTGCAGTTTATTTGATTTTGCTTACACTGTAGAACTGTGGAAAGTTTTATTCGCTTCATGAACAACTCAAGGATTTCAAGACGTTTTCTATTCGTATTTGTTGATTGGCAGTCTTTTGCCGTTTTGTACATCTTGCACCTTGCATCCTACAAGGCTTATATTTTATAACAAATGGCCCAGATGGCCTAGGGTGAGGTTGACGTTGCTTCTTATCTGTGTTGTCGTTCACCCGTGAGACACTGTTATTGCGACGTCGTGGAATCTTTCCACCCGAGATCAAACACCTTCCCTCTGCTGCACATTGACACAACATTCACAGCTACATACATTCATACCCGTACTACATTTCATCAATACTTGCTCTTGCTGAACATTTACACATGCACTGGAAAATACCTATTCCAGACAACACTCGAAGAATTTATCTGCCTTTCACATTTCATCCAGTCGTGCATACACGTATTAGCCTCCACCATGCACTATAAACTGCACAGAACTGTTCAGCATACTTATGGAGGACTCACCTCTTTTACATCATTAGGTAACCCACGGGTAGTTTCACTCCGGACCAACGTGCGGCGAAAAGCAGCGGCTCTTGTGGTCATGGTTATAACATCTGGTTTGTGGTTTTCCACAGAAACGACCACAGGGCGGTCTCCAAAGGTCGGTGCCTCGGCTGTATGGTCGAAGTTTGCTAAGCAATACCCTCTTAGGGAGAGGATGGTTTAGTAGTTCTTCAACCAAAAGTTTCTCAACGGCAGTTTACTTTTCTTACCTCTTGTTTTTCTCCATTTTTCCTGATAGATCCATTCAAGCTGACCGTGATTATTAAATCACGGACCAGTAGCAACTTTACCCTACGCTGGTGACTAGCATCAAGACAGGTTCAGCTTCCAACCAGTCCTGTATAATTGAGGCGTATCAGGACATGGCTACATAACCATGACATACTTATCAGAACAATCAAGGTTTAGATATGAATAGTGACGTGGCCTATCGATCAGGTAGAATAATTAAAAAAGCAAAACTACACCTAATCTTTACTTTCTGAAATAAGGACCGTTCTTCCCCACGGTAAGTTCTGTTTCGCACGCTTTCCTAGCATTAATTAGATCTACTTTCAAGTTTCCGCTGCCGTTGCTTGAGTAACAGCCTAGGCCCGGCCAAACTTACTTCCAACAATTCGGAAGTTTCAGAATATATCATTTCTACAATCCCAATCCTTGGTTCTGTTTCTTCTTCGGACGGATATCCAAAACGAACGGGAACAAACATTAGTGACAGGTTATGACGAACATCAGCAAGCGCCGGGTCACTAAAGATTTGACTCACCAAGTAGACGTTACCGGCTCACCAATGAAGCTAATGGACGTTGACGGCCTTCCGATAAGTCTTCTTACGGGTTTCAAATAGCGCGCGACCTTCTAGTGTCTCGTTGCCCGAGGTAGAAAAAAACACTCGTGGTGGTCACGGACGTTTATAGGCGTATCGTGGTACTAGAAAGTACCTAATATGTCCCGATGTGAGGACTAAACAGTATGTATTGTGCCCGATGGTAAGGTCAAAACCAAACGATATCAGACTTTTGCCAGACATCATTTTTCCTCTACAATCTAAATGTATTTTTCATTTTCATTTCAGTACCAACGCCATGTGAAGTTTCTTTTATATGATCGAAAACTGCTACATTCTTGGTAAGCGCACAGCATCCAAACGCGGCTTGATTCAAAAATTTCAAGGTCATTTGATCGATCCCCATTCTCCAAGCCATGAAAAAAATCCCAACTGGAGACCACTGTTGCTCAAAAATTATTTCGCTTATCACAGACCCTAAACATAACGCCGGTTTCAATAAGGCAGCAAACAACCAAAAAATTAAAAGAGAACTTATTTAACATAAAAAATAATTATTCGTTAAAATAAATGAACGAGTTGTCGGAAGGGAAATCTACCAATACCAAATCTTTGTGGATTGCACCTTCCATATAACTGTCAAAAGTTATTCTAAGTACTATTCTGAAACTAACTGACTTTCTCGACGGGGTCTGTGAATACTTCTTCGGCAATACTATGGATAAACGTCGTGGGCATAGCAATAAACTCTCTAAACCGCGTGCCCGTGGACTAATGCGCCAATTTTCTCCCATCCACGTGTTCATTCCACATGGAAATCGGCTCGGAAACGAAGTAGGTATTGCCCCCATAACATCCGATCTCAATTAGAATCTATACCGATATAATGGGCCCTGAACAGAATTAATAACCCAAAGACAAATAAATCAAATTGGCGTGACCCTAAAAGGGCCGTTTTCAGTCACTACGGGCTTTTGACGTCCACGCTCATCGACTGAGGCAATGCACACAAACGTATGCTTCCTCTCCACTGTAAGCAGCGCAACAGCTGAGTGTTTGGCGCCCGCATTTCTGACACTGGATCTATTGTTGCTCATCGGCCAAATCGACCGTATTCCACGCAGATTTGCAGACACTGAAACAGTTTGCCTTCATCGTGATGTCGGATTGGTTTGCCTTCTGTGTTTAGCGTCCAGCTTGTACTTCGCTGATGTCGTCAGTTGTTGTTATTGTTGTCGTCAGTCTTCGGAACACAGCATGCTCCAGCGGGTCACCTAGGACCATTTCGTCGTCCTCATTGTCGACTGATCGACTCACTAAAACTGATCTCCTCTTTTCAATCGAACCGCTTGTTGAAGCTACTGATGGATTATTTGTTCTCACCTTGAGGCTCGCAGACGGAAGACGGGTACGCCTAATCTCCGTAGTCTGTTGCCAAGCTCTGTCTATCAAATAATATCTGGATGTCCGGATACTTCCCTATCATAGCTGCTACAAGTCGAAGTTGATTGCATTGAACATTGTCATTTACTGTACCTAAACTATTCTGAGAGACGTCCAGCTCTTGAAGGACATCGTCTGTCTGAGCCAACTTTGATGGCTTACCCATGACGTTTCTTTAGGCCGTTATTACCAAAGTGGAGATTTGATCCTAATGCTTTCGCTGCGATTTATAATCCACCTATCTGGAATAAGACTTTGAATATCCCAATTCATCAGATCGAATACCCTGGCTATATGCAAGCAGAGCAACAACCGTTGCGCATAGAAATAACACTCACACTTCGTTTCCTCTGTAGTAACTACTTTATAACTCTTGCCCTTACTATCCACGATCATGGAGAACCCTCTCTCATGAACAATTCGTTCAATCTTACATGACTTCCAGTTACTTACTTATTCCGCGCAAATGGTGTTACACGTATAAGCAAAGGGTTAAACGACTGCATACCGCTGGTTGTCGGATAACCCCTCACGGAATCTTTAGCAAGGCGAATTCCATGCGTCACTTCCAGTGACCTTACTCGTTGTAGCACTTTCTTTAATACATCCACTAATGAAGACCGAGGAGACAAGCCTGTCTTGAGGTGCATATTTTCCGTCTCCACTCCGTTGGTAGTTAGGTTTCCTAAAGTCAGCCTAGTCCTCACGGCATACCCTGCCCACTGCTGTCGGTATGGTAACCAATTTCGGCGTAAATAAACACCTGCTTATGAGTTACGACTTTCTACGGCGGCTAGGAATCTACGAAACGACATCTCACTATCACAGTACACCATGTTCCGCATCCATTGAAAGATGCGCTGCTTTTCGAATGTTGGCATACCAGATAGCTGGTTACATTTCTTCTTCATATCCTTAACGAGATAGAATCGACAAAATACCACATTATAAGACGGAAAGTATTCTGAAAACGCGTTGTGCTGAGCCAAGCTACGATCAACTACTATGGTCTTGCATTGTGCAAAGACTGGGCACATAGATTTCATGGCTCCCACAGTGAACCTATAGCTCTCACCGCCCTCATTCGGCAAGATAGCGTCGAATAAACTTCCACCTAAACCGGTTGTCTAAAATCACAGCATGCCAAAGCACGTACGCGTCACAGTTTAGCTGATGTGTGGCGTCCGCTAACAAAACATCATTAAATCTGGCGACGCAGTGCAGCATAATCTTAGGAACAAAATAAATGTGACGAACGACGCCTTCGCTCAACCCTATCCTTACCTCCCCCTGATTCTCCAGCATATCCCTTACTTTCACTGCATTGCTACGTGAATCCGACTGAGACCTTTTTCGACGTATAGATCTTATATCTGCCTTAGTTATGGTCTCTGGAACCTGTGTGGCGAAATCCCTTAGCTCGCGAGTACTTCTAAAATTGTCCATCAAAGTATACACTTTCTCTTCCTGTTCTCCAGGTAGACGACGATTACTTATATACAGACCCCACTGACCCACATGGAAGTCATGGTTGTGCACCGGACAACGTTTCATCACTCGGTACTCCCTCCAGACCGCGCGAATTCGTACGAATGCCGGAGAATCAATATTTTGCAGCTTAAAATGGGTTAAATATATTAGAACTGTGAGGCATAATTACCTGGTTGCAGTTGCGCCGCGCCTTCTGTGATGTACACAGCGATATTTGATGAAATAGTACGGAAAACCCTTAGGCAGAGTCAGTTTTCGACCAACCTTTCTTTCCTGTATCAGTTGTTTGGCTGTCCTTGACGCATAGACGTAGAATAACGTGGAAATAACTCTTTGGAATTCACGGAAGTCCTCCAAGAATCCGTCCAGCGATCCACAGCAATTTTTACCATCCATTCAAAAACGACCGTTTCGTTGGTACGAGAGTGAAAATGATTGTCGGAATTAGGTTGGGGTATTTATACTCTCTGGACAAAGTCAATTAAGGATATCTAAAACAAATTAAATTTTAATAAATCACTCAGAATCAGCTGAAAGCAAAAACTGTTCCATTTCGGCTGAATTCGACATCGCTTTTTCTAAATAAATTTAAAAATCTATCGTTTTTTGAAATCCTAATAGTTGGGATGCCACGCCACTACCCTGCATCCTTCCACGAAAGAATCTTTTACTTTTCGCTTTCGCTGCGTTTTGCTCGTTATCACGCTCGTTGTTTCGCGTGCCTTCGTGCTTTAACGCAAACGCTCGTTAGCCGATACCGGTACGTTCTCTGTGTCATGGTACCTCAATAAACGTCTACAGCAACCACAAGTCTTCTGATTTATCCTGCGGTAACTTGGTTGTGTTGCAAGCTTGGAGTCCCCGTTCTAAGGCGTTTCACGGAAGGTCATAGTCGACGTTTCTTCAATTGGTGAGACCGACGGGAAAATTTTTTTCTTTCCTTGTGGTTTTGTGACTCAGTTGCACAATATATATTCACATTGAATACATTATCGCAGCTTCATGTCATCTGACAGTAAGACACGTTCGACCGGCCCAGACTGAACCCTAAATACGGTGGCGTTTTGCCCAATCCTTTTCGTCCCTCTCGACCCCGAGGTTTGGTTAGCAGCGTTAGAGCTGCAGTTTGCTCATAGAAATGTCAAGAACCAGTGCAAGCTGTTCGCGTTGGCGCTGAAAGCCATCCCGGGTTACCAGTCATCTTTTTTGCGGGATTTAGTTTTGAATCCTCCAGGAATACCCTTTCGGTAATTTGAAATCAGCTATTCTCGATGCTTTTCTCCTATCCAAGGAGGAAAGTCGGCGGAAGCTATTAGCACGTCACCCATTGGGTGAAGCCAAGCCCAGCCAACATCTATCTCACATGAGATCCCCCGCCGGACTTCACAATGCCTATTCGGACATCGTTAGGGAGCTATGAATCGAGTCTTTACCGATCCACGTACAGACCACAGTAACAGCCCTCTTGGAGGACACCTCGCTCGATAGGGTTGCTTCCATCGTAGATAAAATCATGGCCCGGGTCGGCAACGGCGAGACTTTGATCGTTGCCATGACGTCCCATAAGTCTACCCCGCCATGTTCTGCACAGCGTGGTAAACCACTCTACATTCATGAGCGCCCATCCTTTAAGGATAGGGTTCCTCAATAACGAGTATGCTGTGTACGGAACTCGTTCAAACCACAGCCTANNCACAGCCTACCATCCAGCATCTAACGGTTTAGTCGAGCGTTTTCACCACCAAATTAAAGCTGCCCTGAGGGCGCGCGATAATTCTAATTGGCACGAAACGCTACCTCCAGTTCCGCTCGGAATCAGAACTTGTGTAAAGGCAGACATCCAATGTCCCGCCGCTGAACTTTTATTTGGCACGACATTACGACTGCCTGAAGAATTCCTTACGCCGCGGAATAGTATCAAAATAGGCAAACCGACGTATGTTCAACGTTTTTCCACCTTCATACAGAGACGATTAGCACAGATCGTTTTAAAGCAGCATTCGTTGACAAAAACCTTATGCACGCTAACACTAAAATTGCTGCTAATACCTCTCAGTCTCTGAACGAGACACCAGTCTCACATTCATTTTTGGATTATTCTCCCGCCTCACCAGCTTCAGACGAAGCATCTGCTTTACCTCTTATTTGGCAGCCTCAACAACTTGCCACGACTCCGAGTGAGGTTTCATCCTCAAATTTGAGTCGGCAACCACCACTTCCTGCCATGGTTTTGGAAGAGGCACTCCCTTAGCATTCAGAATGGCAGTCTCGCGCAACGGTTACGACTTCGGACCCCGGTTTCATGGCCAAGTCAACCAGATGAAGCTTTATCCCGACCATCGAATGAGACTTCCGTCTCTTGTTCTGGTCGAAGGATCGCTTTGCCGGCACGTTTTCGAACCTAGGTGAAACTTGATCCTAAAACATAGCACATTGCATAGCAATATCATTGTATCGACTAATATCACGAGTTCTACTCCATATTTTTTTAGAAGTTATATTGTTGTTTGGTATTGAAAATGTACGCATTTGCCTATCTGCGGTTGGTACACCACGTGTTTCTCCCTTTTCATTTTCATATTCACCGAGCCACATACGTGCCCTGGCTATTGTATTCATAGTCCAACGTATTCTGCACGAATTCTGGGTCTACTTATACTGCCGCCGACTCAGCAGGTTATCCATCAATCAAACGGCATGACCTTTCAACTACGTGTGATTCCGGTTACCTCAGTCAACAACGTATGTACCTTGGCTCAGGTGTAGCACGCCAACTGATCAACCCAGAACGCAATCCTCGCTGGTATTCTGTTCCGATCCCAATCACGATAACGCATCTGACTCGACATTAAGTTCCTATACTGCACTGTTCAACTGCCCTCGATTCTGCCCCAACCGCGAACATTACGTACCTACTGAGAACTTTTGTGAACATCATGTACATCAGCACAGCACCACTTTTGTCTGGCCAGTACCGTAGTACGGAAG
>UZAN01049697.1:0-12169 GCA_900618425.1 Echinostoma caproni
TGTTACCGGAAATTCTAGGTCTTTTGCATCTTCCGCCGTCTCCACAGGGGATAGACTTACCTCGTGTCCTACGGTGATACAAAATATAGCCCTTGATAACAGGGGGCTTTGCCAGCAGTGTTATTTTCTTTCTCAGGGCCCAAAATAGACGTGCGGCGACAATCCAGGATAGATCCTCTCACCCTTTTGACCCTACGACATTCGCATCCTTTGCGAAAGAAGCCGGGTGGATGGATTGTAAAGGCCAGTTGATTTATAAATAGTAAGAATAAGATGGGTCCTAATGAGGACCCCTAAGGCACTTCACTAGTGATATTCCTCAGACTGGAATGGGAAATACCTAAATCTGTGTGGAAGATTCGCTCATTGTTCTCTCCGTATCTTCTCCCATTAGTGCCGCACTCCGTTTCCCCACGATAAATGGGTACCAGATACTTCAATTTCGATTGATTTGCTTATACAGCACATTCTTTCATCCTCCACACCAACGTTTGTGACCTTGTCCGCTTTGTGTTCTGTTTACCCAACGTTTTCGTTCTGCTCCCCCACCATCTCCAGTATGTACGTCTTCCAAATAGTTTATCCATTTACCTGTACTGTCGCTGTACATATGACTATTTTGAACATATGATCATGCCTTGTGCATGCTTCACGGGTTTCGTGAAATATACATTATTATTATTATTTGTTTTCTGATGATTCGTTCAAGGCACTTGCACAGCACTGACGCTAAACTGACCGGCCTGTAGTTTTCCGCCTTCTGTTTAGACCCAGTCTTGTATATTGCTACCACAGTTGCCTTCCGCCAGTCCTCTGGCACTACCCCGGAGTTCAGTGATACCTTAAACAAATCAGTGACAGGTCCTAGAATGACCTCAGTTAGTGACTAGAAAATAGCTGATTTGATCTCATCCGGGCCCGCCACCTTATGCTTGCACAGGCTTATGAGCTCGGTTGGTACCTCCTCCTCCCTCACGATTACTATCTGCAGTTCGTTTCCAATGGCATCCACTAGAGGGTTGCGTGATCCATCACCCTGGGATGAACAATAGACACTTTTGAAGTAGTCGATCAGCAATTCAGCCCGGTCCTTATCTCTACTGGTTTTTTGCCGTTCTCCATATCCAAGGTACCAATACTTTCCCGTGTGGTTCTCTAGGACTGTACATAGGCCAAAAGCTTCGGGTTTTTTTGATGTCTCCAGCTAGTTTTTTTCTTACTCGTACTTAGCTTCCCGCTGCATTGCCTGTGCCTTATTTCTAGCCAGATTGTAGTTGACCCAAGAACTATGCGTTCCGTGAAGCTTGGAGAAAGCCCAGCCCTTCTACGAGATGTGAGCGCGCTTTTTATTCTAGGTGACCACCAAATAGGTCTGCTTCTGGATCTGTGAAGAACCAAGGGAGCAAACTCTTGCGTTAACCGTAGTAACCCGTCTCGTATTGCCACCGATCGCTCTTTGACTGATGGTGCAAGTGAAACAGGAAACCAGCTTATGCTCTCAGCAGCTGCCTTTAGTTGCTTCTCGTTGATCCTGGTGTAGTTTCTTACTAGCTTAGCATTCGGCCTATCGTGTCTCGCAACCAACTTTGGTCGCAGTACCCCACGGTTACTCTTTTCTAACGGTTCTTCCGTCATAAGAGAAGAGAGGTCTGTTCTGTACCTAGTTATAACTAAGTATAACGTTGACGGACGATGGCCACCTCTGAATCGTGTGGGTATTTTGAAGTGCTGCGTTAGTTCATGTTGGTGCATTCCTCTGGTCAACTTCGATATAGTTTTGGCGACTGCTGCTAAGCTGTCAGTCAACCAAATTGCAACTGAGTGACGTATAGTCAACAGAAATACGAATTAAAAAGCAAAACCTGAATGATTCGCAACATCCTGCGGTACTGGATTGAATAAACACTATGAAATCTACGAAAATGGAAACCTCAAATATGCTGCCAAAAAGGAGTCAAGCGATTGAGAACCAAATTTGATGTTCAAGGGGTGTAAGCNTTTGATGTTCAAGGGGTGTAAGCAAGTAAGTCAGGAGACCGCTATATAGGGATCTCGGTAATTTGCCATTCCGTTTGAGTGTTCGTGTCGTATTCAAGAATCGCCGATCCTTTTAGTTCATGGTGTCTGCAGCTTCCTTTCTTTCAGATTGTCAGTCAACCCTCCCTCCACGGAGGGCTGAACTGCACCGAGGAAGTAACGGACTACTTGCAGCAGTGGTGGGTGTCATAATTGACTGTATAACATCAAAGGAATTCTGGCCGCTCGACTGGCCTTGACCATTTTCTTTTTTGTTTGAACTGAACCGAACCTAACTGAACTGAACTCAGTGTGAGTTGTGTGCATGTTTTCCTGGACCATTTGGTTAATGGCGTTTCCATTTTCCTCTCTTGCAGTGTTAGATAGAGAAACTGTCTGTCGAAGGTTTCAACCAACACCGAGACTTGGCCCAATTTCGGTTTTCTGATGTATCCGTTCACGGAGGATATCCTGCTGCGCACACGAACCAAGTATAGCACAAATTTGGTGACCCTGCTACAACGATGCCTCGTAAAACCAGAAGCTCTGTCCAAAGTTGGTGACGTATCCAGTGGAGTGTCTCAGGGCTCAGTGCTAGGCCCGATGTTCTTTCTGCTTTTCATAAATGACTTGGTCCATGAACTAGCGGTTAATGGCTTCATCTTTGCCGACGACGTTAAAATAGTCAATGCAAGACCTGCAAATCAAATACAAGCTGATCTGACTAAGGGTTTAGAGTAGACACAGAAGTGGGACTTGGAACTAAACGCTACCATGCATCATGTTCTAAACACCATAGGGCTTCCAATTGGAGTAGCTACGATCACAGAACCGACGGTCTCCGCTCGAGTAGACCGAATGCTGGATCTGAGAATTTTGGTTCACAAGGACTTTAAGCCCAGCGATTATTGTCCCGGCCGCCGCACAGCAAACGAGGGGGCAATTGTTCCAGCTTAAGGCGACTGTGTCGTCAAGGATGGCTGATATTCTTGTACCTCAATATGAGGACATAGACCGTTATGATGCTGCGTGCAGGCTTAGGCGCCTTATATGAGGAAAGATATCAATTGCATTGAGAGGGTGCAACGGTTAGCCACTAGAATCATCGCGAGATTGAGGGGTAAATCATATAAGGAGAGGTTGGAATACCTAGGGTTTTTCTCCATGGAGAGGAAACGCCTGAGAGACAAAGTTGTTGATACCTTCAAAATAATGAAAGGAATGACTGGGCTAGAGGCGGACAGTCTGTTTACCCGAGCATCGCTCGAGTCAATAACGGGACATCATTTGAAGCTAGTGAAGCTCAGGGGCTGACTTAAACTCAGGTACAACGTCTTCACGAGTACAGTGATAGATGAGTGGAACAAACTGCTATTTTCACTGCTGAACTGTAGGACATTTTGATGAGTTAAAAAGGGTTTGAATCAGCCTCTATCCAGAGATCTGGATAGGGATTTTGTAGGGTGCCTACTATTGACAGTAGGTGTTGCATGCTGTCTATTTTGGAATAACCTCTCTTTACAGATACGGAACCGGAAAGGGAGGCTGTTCTGGAAGAAGAAATTGGCTGTGGCCAAACGAGCGACAAAAAGTCAAAACTCCGAAAGAACGTTGGTTCCGGCTGGAGCAGGAATCTGGACGTTCGGTTGGCGAAAGCCTTTCCCGTCCTTCGCAACCTGACCTGACCTAACCCGACTCCGAGAAATAGAATATAAATGAACGCTCCACATCTCTCTTTGGAACTTTGGTCCAGAATCTCCTTTCTCTTCTCTCATCTGTCATTTACGCCGGAACTGTGTTGACTCCATGCGTTCCCCTACTCTCAAAATTTCATACGAGTGATAATTTTGATCGTAGGGCCTAAGCAGCTCAGGACCATAATCAACTATTCCCACCACGTGATAGCAAACAAATATGCTCTTATCTCCAATGGCGGGGGAGGCAAATGATACCGTTTAAGGTGAGGATGTGCTTAACACACCCGCTACCCCAGACACCTTAAAACGACCACGGGACTGTTTCACAGACTGTCTACATGAAGCAAAGATGGTCCACCAATTTCAAACCCGCTTTCAAATACACGCTGAATGTCTAGCCTCATTTATTTGTGCACTTCGCCGTCTGTTGCTTGACGCGATCCCCGACGTTCAACCCGTCGACAGTGTAGTTAAATTCCACACAGATACTGTTGGGTACACAGAACACACCGGTGAAACGCCAGTTTCAACTCAACCACCCATCTACTGTAACGTCAGCGTCGGACACCGCCAGACGGATTGAACAAGTTGAGGCTGTGTTCAGACGCAAACAGCTCCCAGAAACACCAACACTTTGTCCTGTGGGTAGCCATTGCCCCAGATAGCCCCTCCGACTGCGGAATGATGAAGTGCATTCATGTTTTTCGCAAAAACAGCCGCGTCCTACAACTCGGAAGTCGCCCAAGGACTGTTATTACTGCCAGCGATTCAGTACTAAATCAAGAGTCTGTAGTCACAATTGTCCTGAGGAGTCTAACATTTCATTCTGCGTTTACCAAACTTCATTGTTATCGTCTGTTCCTGCTATTAATCTTGATGCCTGGGATATTCTAAGTAATGCCCCTTTTTAACATTAGGGCAACACGTTTCTTGATTCGATGTGGCCTAGTCCCCAAGCAAGAGCCTCATCGACAGTCCACACATTAGACCTAATAACAACTAATGGAAATCCTATGTTGACGCGGTGCCGATTACCCTGGCACAACTGAAGACCCACTACACAGCGGCTATTTTGGGTAAACTACCATGACCTGCTTCTCTGGGAATGGATTTCCTCTAAGCACAGAACGTCAAAACCCACCTTGAGCCGGGTACAATCACCATGGAGCCCACATTATTTCGCTTCAACCACTAGTAAAAGAGCAGAGGAGCATTGAAAAACGTCTCCAATGCCCTAGACCCAGGCTGGTAACTTAATAATCCACTGCAGAATGACATTGATTTTTACTGTTAGAATTCAAGAACATGTTGGCCCACAGTAGCAGCGACATCAGCCGTACTGACCTCGTCCGCCACAGAATCAAATCTAGAAATATTTGTGAAATTATTCGTGATTGAGTATTCATGAGAACACAAAATAGCAAACAAGGTCGTCTTCGGTGCCACATCAACTGGCTGTATACAGCACAATTTATAATAGGTTGATGAATGGGGATACATGTATATGTGAAGTAAACCAGAGTTTAACAAGAGATGATGAACTTGTGATAATTAATGTTTGTGAGTGTGTATACCTGTGTGTATGCGTAGAAAGTGGATGACAATGGGTGGTTGTGAATGGGTGGGCAGGTGATAAGTAAGGATACATCACCAGGTTGTTAGTAAGTCCAATGTTTTTACAAATTGTTTCTGGGAGCACAACGGGTGGGGGGGGGGGGGAGACGGATAGCTATCGCCTCGGCTGTTGGCAAAATTCTGAACTTGATCTATTTGGATAACCTACCTTTAATCGTATGGAGAGGATGGAAAGCCTCAAGCACATTGACTGTGTGATTAGACTCAGTCGAATGATTCGTAATTGCTGAAGATCCGGTCCTTGTCAATCCCTATTGTTCTTTGATGCGGTCAAATAGACGTCCCTCCGTTTGACCCACATAGCTTGCTCCACAGGAACAGATGAAGTGATAAACACAAAATGCGGTCACATCCGGGGGTAGGCTATCTTTAGTCTTTATAAAGAGGACCGGTTTGGAGGTAGAGATTATGTGAGGTTCAGCCACAGAGTAGGCGAATTTGATGGAAGATTGTAAAATGTTTTCGCGATCATTTCTCTCCTGAATAGGATGCAGAAATAGACACGCTTCTTATTTGCTGTGTCACATAATGCCTTAGATGGATAAGATGTCATGCTTTTATGAATGAATGACTCAAGATATCCATCCTACAGAAAAACATTTCCTGACCTTTTCAGCTCAAACATGACAGTGTCAAAAGAACAAGGTTTTTAAACTCTATAGGTTAAGCAGTGAATCAATTTTTATCTTTTGCTGCAATGGGACGAGACTTTGGTATTGTGTACTAACCCTTCAATGTTTTGTTATGGCGAATGCTTCTACGAATAGAGCCACCTCATTGTTTTCCTTGAAACATGGCTGCACAGTTGAAAACAACGTTCGTATTCTCTGACTCTTTTGGATTGAAAATGTGATAGTGAAATGGGATCCATAATGAGCTTCTCCGTGCTACCCCGTTGTCGAATTTCCCTTAATCAGTTGCGTTGTATTGCTTTTCCATGTCACTATGTGTGTCTGGTCGGTTAACGATCACGTTCTTAGGTGTTACATATGCTTTTCCACCAGCTCACGGTTGAAGGGAACCTCAGATTACTGACTGTGTAAACAGCTATCAGCAGTGGCGATCGCCAGAGACCGTGGGTCTTTTCCTGATGGGGCCTTTTGTCCGTCAGTGGGGTGTCAAATTTCGTGATCATACAGTTTCCGGAAGGTTTGACAATCAGTTAGGCATCGGCAATAGCAGTTATGAAGTTGTTTGATGACGAGATCGATTGGTCGATAGAATGGAGTTCGAACAACGTCCAGTAGAAGATTATTCGTGCTGCATAAGGCTCAATTCAACCGCCAAATCTCTGCCCGAGTACCCATTACGCTTCTGGTACATCGCAACATATATCATTTCATCGTGTGTTTAGCATGCGTCGCCAGCTTCTCCGTGAAATGGTCAATATTATTATTGTTATTATTAAGCCTTGTCTTTCTACATTAGTAACTCCTTCAATTAATGTCAGTGTGCCACTAGTTCAACCATTAATTTAACCATCCCAACCGACAGTTCCGTGAAAGTATACGCTTCTGTCGCCTCCAGGTGTTCGCAGTTATCATTTGAAACCAGGACTAAGTTTGCAAGGTTGGAGCCGTAACTTGTGTCATTTATCTTGATGATTGTCAGTGGTGATGATATGGTTGCGAAACGATTTAGTTTGGCGAAATATTTGTAATCGAGTTGGTGCCGGACTCGTTTTTAATGATGGTTGTCATTTTTGCCTCTCCGTAAGGTGTCAAAATAACGACTAATGTGAGCCCTTCGCATAACCTCTTTCTCACTGATCGTAACAAAATATGATAACTTGACTACTGGGATTTTTGTTGAGAAACATCTCTTATGGTATATAGCAGAGTATGATGATTCCATCGGCGCCCGCTTTCGCAGCATCTGTAAGGCTTTCTGTGCACGACTATACAGTGGGAAGAGTTGAAGCAAATAATGCAGATACCATGGCTCTTTGTGCGTTTTAATGAACAGTATTTTGCACGCTCCATACGAATAATTAAACCAGTATGGCGGTCAACAAAACTGAACGCCAAAACAGTGTCAATTAAAACAAAGCAAAAAATGTATTTAAAAATGAGAATTGAAGGAGCTGATGTACCATAAACGAAGATTTAATAAATTATTATATATTTCAGCAATACTGAAATGAGGGAAAGACAAGTTTTGGGGAAAAGGCGAAATTCAGAGTCTATTGAAAGCGAAAAAGCTCTCCTGCGTGTTGGCAGGGTCAGTATTTCGTCGATAAGTTCTTGTGGTTTCGTTTCGATGAGCATTATTTTGTACGCTCGATATGAATAACTAAACCTGAAAGCGTATATTTTTCTGCTAACTTGGAGAAGGTGAAACGGTATCTGCCTGCACCCAAAGAATATTCGAAAGTTGTTGGATTTATCTTTGGTTGTTGCTTTTCGAGAACATTGCACCACTAGGATCGGGTACCTGTTCAAATCATCGAAGATATCTCACTCCGTTTCGGTGGAATTATATATTATATATTCTATATTATATTATATGTCATATGGCGAAGATCCATCCCACCTTGGCAGGAAGCGTGTGTAGGGATTCAGAAATGCACTACGGTTTTTCACCATAAAGCATTGAAATTGATAGAAAAATATTTTTCTTACATGCCCATGAGTCATATCTCCACCATGAACTGCTGCATCCTGTGAAAGAATTGTGTTGTGAATTAGCATGTTTTTTCATCCACTTTCAGTGGTATTTTAATTGCTCCTTATGTAATACTGTATTCATGCTACTCATAAGTAGTCGACAGCTAATAGTTGTTTTTTTTCAGGAGGGGTTGCTTTTTTCAGGTCCACCCATAAACCCGCACAAGGTGTATAAGTGCTCATCGAGTTTAGAAAATGGCGGTTATAGTCAATAATATAGACCTAATAATGACAAGCGCGGATCTATTGGTGGGATCCATCGCCAGTCTGTTCCCCTAGGACACAGTGATCACTATTCAAATGCATCTGTTAAGTTTTTATCAGACGATGTCTTTCAAACCACATATGCATCTATATCGACCCGGCAAGATGATAGAACTCATCGTATCCTACTCGATGATAGTCATACAGTGAAGAAAGTAATTTTCTGTGTTTCGGGCAGAAACAAACTGACATTTATGCAAAACTACCAATTATATGGTGCATTTAATCGCGAATACTGCAAACAAAACTGTGAACTGAGAAACTGGGAGGCATACTGCACGGTTGTTTCGATTTGGTTCGGTTTTATCAACCGGGTGAATCTATCTACAGAGATGAGAAATGATCATTTCAATTGTAACAGGGGAAGTGAGAATCCCCTTGAAAGTCCGCAAAAACGGTATGCGTTATATCTTCTACACAGAAGGGGAGAAAACGGACTCATTAACCGCAGGTGTTGGTTACTTGCCTACTTGCCAATGATCCCGGTTTCGATGATCGGTCGGGTCCATGAGGGATTAGCACTGTTGCTGTTAAGACCCAAACCGGTCGAAAAAGCTTTCTAGTGCTTCCTAGCTTTTCAGTTCACGCTTCATTTGCTCTGTACACGACGAAATTCACCACATTGTCGAATCCAAATCTCTAATACTCTCATTTAAATCCACCAAGCTCGGTGAAGAGGACAATATCTATCAAAATACTTAGAGAACAATGTCTAAACTAATTTAGCTATGATATTATCATACTGGTAATCGATAAATCTAATCTCACACACGCCTATGCAGACGCAGAAAACACAGTAGGAACTGAGGCACTTCATTTCTACGCAAACCGTGACTCCATTTTAAATGGTAATCGCTATAAATACGAAATTATTCAAACGGACTTACGGCTAGGACGGTTGACGCCAGCGTACAGTTTAGAGTCTAGACTAATGATGTGCACGAATATGTAAGTCAAGCAACGGACGGAGGACCAAACCAAAGAGCAAACGACTGATATCACGAAACCTCAACGGCTGATTTATTGGTATGACCTGTAGAGCAGAGAAAGAGAAATGTACAGGTGAGTAAGCGGGCAGAAAGCGCAAGTCAACGTACCTCGACAAACTAAGAAGTCTTGGTCAGTAAAACAACAAAGTCCAAATAGGGGAAATGTACATTTGCGGAAGGGGTTGATGCTGTCACCGCAGAACCCAGCCCCTAGAGGGCTAAGAAGAGCCTTTGATGAGAGTGTGCGTGTGGATGTCGAGTTTGTTGTCTTCTATAAATCAAAATGGTCAATCAGTTGTCCAAAAATATGCTTGTAGATCGCTACTGGAAGAGCATTCCAGGTGATGACAAGAGGATATTCGGTACAAGCAGATGTGTAACGTTCATCGAGGTCTCGCTACTGACTCCTTTAAAAAAAGGATGCACGTGGAAATGGGTTCGTCACAGCTGGGTACGAGTCAGTAAAAATACTGACCAGAGCTGTCAGTAAAAGGTCTTCGGTACCCCTAAACTGCTGGATCGGTGGGTTGGTTTTGGAAAGTTGTCGTTGTAGTTCATCTGACGCTGGGTTTCTGAGATTTGTTCGGTCGGTGTTCTTTTCTCCACGGATTGTGTTTCTGGAAAGGAAACGAAAGGAAGGAAAGCTCGAGGTCGGTAACGGTGCGTACAAATAACAATAATGAACATTTTGTTGTATTTTGTTTTAATTTTGAGATAAAACTGGTCGAATAATGAGCGCCAATATACTCTACGTACCGGTTTCTTTATGGTTGAGGTTAGCTATGAGCACAAAGAATAGACTAAGGTGGAGTCCGGTATGAGCCAATGCGTCACGATCAGTTAGGTGTTCTTGATCCGGTAGAATAACAAGATCCAAATAGGGGAAAAGTACATGTGCAAAGAAGGTTGATGCTCTCACTGAAACAGTCAGTTGTAAATATGATGGTTCGGAATGGAGTATAATTTAAGCTGCGGCTGTATTGGCAAAGATACCATGTGTATGAGTAGCAGGAAACTGTAAGCACACTGAATGAACTCACAAGAGGATTTCCCGGTTGTTAGAGAGGTTTTGTCCATCAGATATGAGATACCGATTGATAATACTACACGAGAGAGCTGAAACGGATCACTGCGACAGTCAGCGAATCGCCTGAAGATAACGGATTGGTGTGGGCTTTGTGCGTTTGTTGCACTTCGAGAACACGTGCATGATCGCGATCAGGCTGGCATTGTGTTGTCACTTATTTTGTGAGTTAAAAATATTGTACATTAATAACCTAGAAAAGTGTGTAGAAAACCAGAACGCTACAGAGCGGAAATGTACAGTTACAAACATATGAAAACAAAAATTGTAAGTGGTTTTTGAGAAAACATAGTCGTTCAAAATCAGGAATACGTCTTTGGTTTTGAATATTGGGTGTACTGTAGTAAACAAAAATTGTAATATATAAGCAGACTACTTAAATAGTTACAACAGACATAAAACAAACGGTATGAAATCCAAATTTTCTTCCGGAAAATTTGCAAACGACAATGAATTCATTGAATCGAAGAGTAGTTTGGTATCACTGTCCCTCAAGGGCTGAGTTATGTTTAGTTAACTCTGGGAACTCAAAAACTGTTAGATACCGTAAGTGAGGAAGTTTGTAAGCACAACCGTTCAAGAAAACTTAAACGGTTCAATCAAGTGCGACGGGCTCTTCTCCGCATACGGAAATACTTTTCAGTTTGATTAGCCGTTTCTTTGGGTCGTTTCAAGTCACCGGTGTTCCCCAGTCCGCATTCAATAGCACAGAAAATGCAATATTCAGGCCTGGAATCCACGGCCACAACGTAATCGTAAGATGCTGGAACGATCACAATGGAGGATCGGAAAGGTGGCGAATAGGTGCAACCCGAATGCCCATTTTCCATTCAGCACCACCCAATTCGAGAAGATTTCGTTCTGGTGAATCAAATACAAAATATTCATCTAAGTCGTCAGATGCTAACATTTACAATCAACATTCATCTAATCATATACCATCCAGTCAAATCCCTTGGTCCATAAATGCTATTGAATAGAATGACAATGTTGAGGAGGAGTGTTTTCCCGCCAACGAGTACACCATTTGGAACGTTCTACTCCCTCTCATCTACTTTCGAACCGCGGGTGAAACGTTGACACGTCCTAGAGTTTAACCCGAGTGAAACAGTTGAATGCGGTTTCACTGTGTGCGAGTTTATTAGCTGGGACTGCATAGTCCCTCTCTCATTTTGACTGTGGCACAATTTAATTATGAGAATGTCCTAAGAGACAAGAGAACTGTCAGTTTGTATTTCACATAATAACACGTTGACTTGGTCATATATGAAGCAAAAGTTTAAAAGCCTTTGCAAAATGCTTTTTAAGAAAAAAAGTGTTGTATTTGGTGCAACTAGCCCCAGATCATACCCCCTCCCGCCAAGGGGAACAAAACATCCTTTAAATAATTCAAATCAAATCCGAAATACTTTCTTGTTTTCTATGTGCACCACTAAGGTGGAAATTACNGAAAAAATTGGTACCATGTTCTCCCAACTCTTCTAGCAAATCCGTTACCATAGCTTCGATAGTCCTGGACCTTTGTGCGTGCATAGTTTACTTCATAAAAGTCTACTGTCTTGCATGTACCCCAAATGAAAGTTTCTTCGTTGATTCGGGAGTAAAATAGGCCTTATCCGTAAATTGTTAGCTATTCCGTGGGTCAAACAGGGTCATTCATGATAACAAAACTGGTTTGGTCCAGTAGATTTCGTCGCGTGTGTAGAGCATATACAGTGTTAACTGATTAAGTTGGTAGCTATCTAGCTGTTTCGACCTGATTTGGTCTCATCAGCTGCTGTATGAATCCATCGACCCAACTGAGGCTCGAAAGGGGAT
>UZAN01049702.1:0-18680 GCA_900618425.1 Echinostoma caproni
GCTATTCGGGGCAACTAGTGACCGAGAGGGCATCGGTAAAGTGGACCAGGCGAAATACGTTTCGAGTTTGCCAACAATGTCGTCACGTGTCTTTACGTTGAGGTAATCGTGACCAAGTTTGTCAATCGCCTGATTATGGTAGTTGTGTGTATTAAACAACGACCAGCGGAGACATATCGCCTTTATCGAGATAGTTTACCTGTGAACACTTTTTTTTTTATTTCAAGCTAACTCAAATCTGAAATACGGTGAAATACTAGCCAATGAAATTCCACGTTTTCAGACGTATTTCCTTTCCAAAGCTCCTGTCCTACCCAATAGTTTGAAACGGGATGAAGGGTTTCCAATCCACGTATGATCCACGAATGTTGTACAACTGAGCAGCGAAGGTGGTTCGAGAACTGTTCATATTCGATTGTCCTGAGCGAACTGACATTACGTGTTATCCTCAGCGAGAATGTCGAACCAAGCTCCCTCCCCCCCCTCCCCCCCNNNCCAGGAATACTTTCGCGAAACCTGTCAAACAAAATTAACGGAACTATAAAAACACAAACTGCACGGGGCCATTTCTTTTCCAAAGTTTCACTGTAAAAGGATAAAATGCTCACCGGGAGAAGTGAGAAAGAGAAATGATTGTGTTATGTTCCCCGTCCACACAAACTCTTACACCAAATACGCTGTGAACAAACAAAATACGGAACGAGTGAGTCCGATCAGAGTCACGAATGATGATTCTGAGCGGAATCTGACGGTGCGTTATTGGAGACAATTCCCTTCGATCGGGCTTTCCTCGCTCCCCCCGCCCCGCTCCACCACTCGCCGCCTCGATATCTTCACTTTCACGCCTACGCACGTACCAGCCAGTGTCATCATGTGGTTTCATTCAGCTCGAGCCACATTCATCATTCTGTTGTTAGTCTTGAGTCATCATCTATGTGGTCAAGAGATTGATGTCCATGCACAGTGTTTTCGCTTGTACTGCTCTGTGTGTGTGTGTGTTGTGTGTGACAGTAGAATTATGGAACTCGTCACCGGCTGTGAAGCGTTGGGCGACGAAAAATATATTTGTGTGGAGGAGGGTGGACGTATGATAGGTGCAGAGGTCAACGAAAGGTCAAACTCGGAATGGGCGGTGCATCGGCCAAACACATTCCGCGCGGACGAGAGGGGTGTTCGTTGGTCTGTGGGGGTAAGTAACGGTGGATTATGGTGGCCACACATTAACCCGGACCGATCGGACACACCACCACGGGCAATCACGAGCAGAAAACTTGACCGAGCTTCAAAATGAAGCAGTGCGACCGATTATAACACCCGTTCAATGTTCGTTATATTCGGAGGGCGAAGTGGAAACAGTTGACTCAACCGGTCATCAGCCGCACCGGTCATCTTACCTGGACGTGTGAATCAGTCAACCCAGTCAGATTCGTCGGTGGCATGGCGAGAGCCGTCCCAGTTGATCCCATATGTCACGTCACAATGTAATTACACCATACGATGGATGGATGGATGGATGATTGCAGGTGACGTTTAGTCGAACCATCTCGAATCGGTATTGATTATCGTCGAGGATCACACAGAGACTCTGAGGATTAAATTCCCAGTGAAATAAATTCACTGATTGCCCATGCAAATTGAATAATTCTTTTTGATTCAGGTTAAATGTAAAAACCGCTAATCTACTGGAGAAATCGTGACCGAATTCAAGTCCGACTGAGTTCAGGCACCTCAAAAGATGAAGTCTCAGCAAGTTAAAGAAGAAAAGGAAAAATTATGCTGTGAGAATTAGTCCTAACTGCAAGTTTGAGAGGTGGGACGCGTTCGAGGATTTGACACATCGTTTACGATCACATGATGTGATCAATGCAGATACATGTCACAGGTTATTCCATCAATAAACCCATCACATGCATCATAGTATTTGAAAACAGTACAAAACACGCAGTCTGATCCGGAAAACAAAGAGAATATTTTTAACCGAGAGGAAAGAATGGGAGACTAGTATAAAATCAGGAAAGGAAAACCTGAGTGATAGCAAATTTAAGAATGACATTATTGGGTTTCTGAGTCGGAATGCATTAAAAGATTGGCGAACAAATTTTTTGTGTGCCCCCCCTAACTTAAGTTCACCGAAAAAAGGTTCGAGGAAATCCTCTGCTTCGTAACGGGAATCGATTTTTCGCACCGAGCAGAGCATAAGCAGACTGAGTGAGTGTGAGCACGAGTGAACGGATGACAGACGGCTCAAGAACAATGACTACAGATATCTTGGTTGGATGTAAGTTGTTCGATATATTTTATTCACTGTGAAATTAACTTTCTTAGATTATTGACAGTTCGTCGTTGAGCTCCCGTCATGTTCGACAATTTGTCTACGTCACTATCGACTTTTAGTCATGTATAGTAACCGGGGGATAATTACTTGCTCCGATTGTTGAGTTTTAACAATTTTATTGTTATTGAGAAAATAAACTGCTTCAGTTTGTTTCTGATTATTTGATATACAAAGAATGAATAAGCAATTGTCAAACCGGGAGGCTGTCAAACAAGAAATGCGAAATAAGATAAGATTGGTGTGATTTATGCTGCATAAACAGTGGATGTAAGCGATTTTTGAACTTGATTTGACTGAACTTGAATGATGAATTTAATGAAAATGTGAATCTATTGCAACAGACGCGTTGTGGTTCATCATGCGATCGAGTTCATGGAGTTCATGTACTCATGTCCTACCCACACCAGGCTGATGATGAAATGATGACGGAAAGGAGAAAAAAATAGCAAGAAAGAACAATTTAACCTCCATGTGGTAATGGACCACATGCTACCCACATAGACCTAGCCTCGTGAAAACTTCGTGCAATACAAACGTTCTGTAGGAACCAGGGTTGTTTTTATAACACATCTTAGCGTAGTGAATGGCAGATAGGGATTGTCCCCATAGTTACGAAAACCTGCTGTTCAGTAATAGAAACCACAGGACTTGGAGTGACGAACCACATAAGGTCCCGATAGGTTAGGCTTGGTGTTGAACTGGACGACAACGAGGCTACCTATCACCAAAGTTGGATACTGATGGCGGTGCTCGAATCTCGGACCATAGGGTTCAAATGTTTCTGTGTGAGATATTTCACGTCGGACTTGTCGCGACCTGTGTTTCGTTCTTTCTCCAAGCCACTCGTCCAAATAAATCGATTGACTGATATTGAAGACAACATTTCGAGAAACGTGATTCCGAAATTTTGTTTAGCCTCATTTGAAGCTGGACAGTGTCACCGTAGCAATGCATTTGCTCGGGGATATGATATTCCTATTCTGATATTCTGATATTCCTATCGGCGTATATAATTGTGAATATGTTTTCTTCTTGGTTTGGTAATTATTTACAAATAGTATGCTTTAATTGACTGTTCTTATGTATGAAATCACCACATCTTGTTGCTTGTCTAAACTACTGCTATTTACTTGCGCACTGGTAGTGATGTAGATGACACAGCGACTTGTCGTGATAAATAACATTTAATCTGCTAGCATTCAAATAAATAAATAAACATGGTAGCGAGGTGACTGTTCTGTCCGCATTGAGGCCGGCCACTTGTCCACATTATATATATATATATATCCGTTCCGGGTCTCGAACCCGCAACTTTCGGAATGGGAGATGACGATCTTGTTTATGGGCTACATGTTGAACACTCAAAACTATTGGTAACAATTATTTATTTAAATTACCCTGCTTTGGCAGATGAAATTCGAGATAATCTTTTTAAGTTCATTCAGTGGACTTCAATGGGTTCCAAAGAGAATCTGCTACTTGGTAGAGTCTAAATTTCGAAAGATCAATGTCATCAGTGGATACTCAGAACTCGGTCGGTAGGGTATACACTGAACCGAAGCGTAGGCTGTGTCCATGCGTGGGAAGTGAATCTCACCGCTGGCTACCCCCTGTTACACCTGAATGAAAAAATTCGATTCCCACATGTACCAAACAATTGCGATTGTTGTGTTGTGTTTGTGGGTTTCACACAAGATCCATTCCTCACTCGCATTTCGATTTCCCATACATTCACCGTTCTTGTCCCGGCAGGATCCCGATGAGTACCGTAATCTATGGTCCCAATAAAGATGGAACAGATGTCCTATGCTCGTTATCAGTCATTACATAATGTTGCTATTACGTATATAATGTTAATTAAGGCATAAAGACCCTACTCAACCTGACCACATCAGTTTATCTGATCACCCAGAACTGAGCTTACGATTCACGTTTTCAGGAATGGCACCCAGTTGGTCACTATTCTCATATATGGGAACGAAGATGCCTCCGATATCTGGAGCAGTTCGGTCCGGAATGACTACGAATGAGTAGCAGGCTATCAGTATGTGATAATCCGGGGCGTTCTGCATTTGGATCCGGAAAGCAAGGACAACTCAAGACCAATATACCACGAGCGGATAAAATGATACAAAGAACCCTGTACGCGTCTCTCTCTCTCTCTCTCTCTGGTAGTGATTGCCTATTACAACGAACGGTATTTCAATACTTACGAAGGAATCGTTTCGTGTACTTTAAATTTTTAGCGACAAGTGACAGGATGAAAGCGTGGTGAGCAAAAGGGCATAGGTATAAAAATGTAACGAACTTATCGACATCGAAAGGTGGTGAGGCTTCTGTTGCGGTTAGAAGAACTGTTTGAATGTATGCGAACGGCCACCGGGTTCTCACTGACCGAGTCGTAACTGTCTCAAGTACATTCGAAATATGATCGGACTCATTTGGGGTGGTTGTTAGAACAAGGACTGACAGGACCAATCGACACAGGACAATTAACTCTGAAAACACCTGCTCCACGGATCCACACCCGACCGCCAGTGATAATGTGTGTGACGCTGCCCACACGTGGTGGCCGATAGTCACTTCACAATTGTTTAACTGCCGCCATTGCGCACGTTTTGAGAATGGAACGGATTAATCCAAAGGTATAAGATAAGTGATCGCTAGGATTTATGACTGGTTATTTTCTACTCGCCTGAACAAATGCATATAAATTGTGATTTTTCATTCGATTTAATCATATACAAATTTCATGCATCCCAATCTCCGTGCTATCACAACACCATCGGTGCAATGTCAATACTTTTTTCATTTGTTCTCTTTGGTTAACAAACACACCGTTCTACCCCTTCTTGTCCCCTGACCCCCCCCCCCAAAAAAAAAGAAAAACGAGATTTCAGATACATGCGTGCGGTAGAGAAAATGTCTCATGCACTGAACTCAATTTCCCGGCTTGTCGAATGAACAATAGGGAGCATTGAGAGCAGTGTGAGAGTGAGACAGGAATGAAACACGTCGAGGGGTTGATGTGGGGGTCACGGGGTCAGGACACTGGATGCGTGCAACAGTCGGCGAAGAATCTGTTGTCCATTGTATGGCTTCTTCGGAATAGTCGAACGGCTTGACTCACTGGTCGTGATAACGAATAGTCTCTGCTATGGCAGTTTCGCTTGTTACCAAGCCTATCCCTCGGGTCGACAACTAACGTGCATAGTGCTTCACACAGAAGAGACCAGTAAATAATCGAAAAGGAGTGATTGCCCAAATTATCCTTCTCGGTGGNGAAATATCGAATTTTCCGTTCATTCACAAACCTGAGCAAGAGGACCGAACTCCAAGCTTATGAGAACCCGCAGTTCACAAGTGAAAATCGACGAATTGGAAGCACACTATTTCAGCAGAATATGCATACTATAGAGCAGGGTAGCAGTGAATCCTCCTAGCACTGCATTTCGGTGCTTGATGATTTGAACTTCAGATTTTATGGCTTGATATATACTCAGGGATGTAAGTGACGTACCCTGATCAACCAAAACACTCAGCGATGGTCAAAATTACACGGCAATTAATTTGACTGTTCCGCAGAAAGGATATCGCAGCTTCTCGAAGATTTTCGCCCATTTCATTCAAATGCTCATTCAGGTGCTGAGTAGGAGAGAATCGATTCAGCGCGTCAGTGTACACCAAGCGATCGATAAAATTGATGAGCAAGTGAAAATAAGGTGGTTAGGAGATTCCCTTTGAGGTTTACGGGATTATCCGCAAACAACTCAATGAGAAGTGACCCACCCGCCCACCAGACTGACTGATACTGACGGTCAAAATGAAACGGTTTACGCTGCCACCATGTTCCATGTAAGATATCCCGCTGGAAAATTTCAACGACCGCCAAAATCGCTGAACTTAATTTCCAATAAATTTCCTTATTCCATCACCTAGCCAAGTGTAAACTTCTCAAGTTTATCGAGACGATCACCTACTGGGACGCGTCACTTCGAGTGCGCACGTGTGTTTGAGAGGGAGAGTCGAGCAGTGCTGAATTTCGACCAGCATATTTATTCTATCTGTAGGACAACCCCCTGCTCATTCGTGTACGGCACAACACACCGTTCATACAGTAACAGGATATCTGAAAATGAAAGAATTATGGGGAACAAATGATCACTGAAACACATTGTAAAAATTCCTTTACAAGTTGTAGTGACGACGGTCTACAATTTAATATTCATAGAAGTTCGTTCTTTGGTCCGGATACCGGGTTTGTGTATATATATATATATATTTGTGTGCATACACAAGTGGGTGAGTGGGAAAACTATTTTATCCACCACAGTTTAGCTATATCCAAGTTTATATGAAAACACTGCAACATTGTGATTACCCAAACTAATCACTGGGTAAATATTTGTTTAATACCAGACAACTTTCACTTATGCTAGTTCGGGTAGTTGTGAGTTTTATGTAGCACACATGGAATTAATCCCAATCATTATATAAACCGGGGGTTTAGATTGGGAGTGAACGAGAAGTTCCTTTACTTGTCCCCGATAGCCTATTGAGTCCTATTGAGTCAGCTTCAAGCATCCTCATGTGTGTATTGTGCTAAGCACCACTTGAACGAACGGTCCATCTCCTCGCGCCCCAACCCGTTTGGCCGGCTATCTGTGATACGCTTATTTGGATTAGACAAGTGCAATCATACGTAGATAATCCGTCCAGGTGTGCACAATCCAACGAGCGGGCTAGCGATGTGAGAGAGAGTGATGGGTGAATATTATGTTCGTTAAACTTGAAAATTGATCATTTCATCGAGCAGCATCATAAAATAAATTAGAATAAGTGAAAAAAAACTGAACAAAACATTATTCCCTTTCGTGCCAGCTAGGCTCCAACCATCTTGTACACAGGAGCCAGTAAGTATTTTTTCCCCCGAAGAAAATGCGTAACAGCATAACAATGAGGACAGTCTCCCTGTATTCTTTTTTCAAATAAATTGCAATCAATTTAAGGGAAATTGGAAGCGAGCAAACAACTGGATACTCCCCGGGGTGTGGTGGGAGGTGGGGTGGGACGGGGTAAACAAGGATAGGGAACGTTTGACGGCGGTGGTCGCATTCGAGTGCACATCAACCGCGGAAACAGATGATAGTCTATATCGCTTGGTCACTAAATAACGATGATCTGACCGTTGTAGGGAAGACTTTTAGGAGAAAACTGAATTTAAACTTATAACATCAGGATATTTCATTCGGAAATTTCGGATTAGTTATTTGTATATACGACACGAGTGAACAGTTTTGGTTCAATGCAAGTGAGAGGGAGTGTTTCGTAACTGCCAAATTGCTTCATGAGTTATAGCAAACCTGAGCAGCGGATTACAATCGTCCTTATTTCTATACACACCCGCTGATTGGATTATCTCCGACCCCGAGAAACACAATTCACTGAACTGGAAAAAGTCGACAGTCATTCTGCCAAATAATCGATTTACAAGATGAACAGCGAATGAATACAGATCAATAGAAAGCGCTAGATCGGTCAGTACTCACAAAATCGATAGCAAAACTGACCAGTCACGTGCGAACCGATGTGGATGAGCCGTCATCGATTGCACCAATTGAAGAGGCCTGATTTGAAATCGCCTTACAAGTAAGTATCTTCTAGTGTTAACCACACATATTCACTCTTTTGTGCTCTATCGCTCACTTTAAGATAAATCTATTTCAAAGGTGAAATTCGTCGCGTACATGTATAAAACAAGTGAAACGTGAACTGAAAAGTTAGGAAGCTTTGGACAGCTGTTTCCACCTGGTCTAGTCTCATTCACGCAGTGCTAATCCACCAACCCATCTGAGGATCGAACCTGGGATCTCACAGGCGTAACGCAAGTAAGCTACCCACCCGGAAACTGGGTAGCTGTTCAGATCGTTTTTCATTCTCCATTTGCACGATAAGGTATAATCCATCTTTAAGGGCTTGTTACAGGCCACAGACCTCGGCCATCTCAGCACTAGCCTCCGGGGTTCTAACCCGGTTGGAAACAATCACAACCTGAAGAATGGAGGATTTGATTCAACTTCAAATCTATTTATTCAGTTATGGATTTATCGATCTGTAGCACTGAGACTGTAAGGGAAGATTTGGGATTTGGGATTCCAACGACCGCATCCAGTTTGCATATGAACCTGTTCCCGGATCCACTGATCATGGCTTCCGGTTTGGATGAGAACACTAATACCTTACGTTTGATATTCGATTGACACTCATGGACTAATGGATCCTTTATTCTCATTCTGTGTGTCCGTTTAAGCGGCTAAAATTCACATATTTCCGCCTGCTATTCTTTCTTCTTCCTTCCTTCTATCTATATCACTCCATCCTCAAATTCCTGCAAACTTGTCACCACGGCAGTTACACTGATGATATGATCAATAATTGGGTGCGTTTCTCACCCACGCCATACATACCGTTGGTCAACGGTTGTCGTGTTTCTTCATCTAAAAGGAGCTTTCAACTCAGTTGACCGTAAATCCCTCGCTCCTTCGTTAGAGAGAATATCGCAGATGTATGTGAACAGCCTGAGTTCACTTTACTCCATACTTCCGCTAGCGTTAGGGTCTACGATGAGTTGAGTAGGTCGTTCGCAACAAGCAGCAATGTTCGTCAAGGGTGACCTATTTCCCCATTTCTGTGCAATTCCGTCATAGACTAAATACTGGAGAACGCACTAAGTGGTTTTCAAAAGATAGGTATTGAATGGGCAGCTAAAGAAAAGTTCTGTGACCTAGTGTACATTGACGATATCGTTTGCTTGTTCGAATGTATGGAGGATACACAAAGCACACTTGACAGACTAGGAAATTCTGTCGCTCCGTTCCAGACCTTCAAAGTGCAAAGTGATTCTCCAAGACTGGGTGTCACCGAGTTCTGTTCTGAAACTAAACGGTAAAGAATTAGCTGAAATTCACCACTTCAAGTACTTGCGTAGTTGAGTGACAAACGACGGTAGCGCATCAGTGGAGATAACCACCCGCATTTCCAAGGCTCGAGGAGCCTACGGAGGACTTAAACACCTGTGGCGATGATGTGATGTTTCACTGAAGTTGAAAAGTAGTGTATAATGCACCACTGTAGGATCAGATCTGCCGTGCGGTTGTGAGTCCTCAAACTTGCGGGTAGAAGACATCCGTCGCCTAGTGGTTTTCGACAATCGATGCTTACGTAGTCAGGCCTAGGTTGGATGGAGTGAGCGGGTTAGTATCCTAGAAGTAAGTCGTCCGGTGTTTGGGAATGCATCAAATACAAAATCGCCATTACATCGAATTCAGCTGAATAGGCTCTGTTGGTTAGGACACATTTTGCATATGTCTAACGGTCGACTACCGCAGCGCGCTTTATTTGCAGTGGCCCCTCCAGATTGGAGACCGGTAGACGATGTGGAAACGAGGCATGAAGAAATACGCAAAACGATTAGGCAGAGCAGGTGTCTCTCGTTTTCCGAATTATGATTCAGAAGATTCCGAAACCGCGTGGTTGAAGACACTGAAGGTCCTGGCTGTAAACCGACAGTAATGGCGATCTTGCTGTCACTTCTTATCAGACCAGAATGCTTGAAATAGTCTGTATGCACAGTTGGACTATATACATTGTGTGTTGACCATAGAGGTTCGCTTTCTGTTCCCGTCCTTAAAAACAGGTCCAATCCCTATCCTCCTTACACATTCTCACTTATCTTGTATGCATCATGAATTTGGCAGCGATCGGTGAAGGTTGCTTCACTGTATTACGTACGCTGTATAATGATAATGAGGATGCTGCTGCTCGGGGTTGTATCATGGAATGTGCTGGTGTCTTAAGTCGGCATTCTCCAATCTCCCGCATCTTACCATAGATTTTCCTTTAATATTAACTAAATTCAACTAAATTCAGCGTAACCAAATATGACCAGTGTTCAAACCGTAGTGGGGACTTGTCCGGACAGGTGATATTGAATAGTACCAACAATAACAGCAGCAGCAGCAGCAACAACAACAACAACAACTCGAACTGATACTCCCAACTCACAGATCGATACACACACAGCCTTGGTTCTCTCATCACTTCGGAAATGGCAAGTATTGCAATTAGCTTTTCACACACACACACACACACACACACACAGAGTTTGAGCACACATTACATGCACTTGATTTATTTAATTTATTTAATCCATCAATTATTCCACAAAGTAGGTTGAATTCTCTTCAATTGTTGGTCGCGAACAGTTATTTCTTTTCTCCAGGAAAGAGGAAGCGATCAAACAAAAAGGGCTGCAATACGCATTGAGTGTCAAATGCTTTCCTCGGATTGCAATCTACCCAACCGAAATCCAATATGAACGGTTTATCTAACATAGAAGAACCGATCGACCTACACACAAAGGTGTGTTGCTAACTCATTTCTGAGAATGGTGTAAAGATCAGGCAACAATGTGTGGTTCCGGTTGGCAACTGGAAATGCAAACACATGATATACAGCCCGAATATTCGCACGGGTTCAGACAGTAGGTTCCGCCAAAACAGTCGAATACATCGGATGTTCGCACATTCGTCCAGGTCCGTCAGCCGGGAGACCAGTGGTTTAGGCAAATCGGATAAACAGCAGCACTAATCGTACGGGAAAGTTAGTTGAACAACTCTGATTTATGAACTGAAGTTTGGTCAGACGGTAGAATTGAAATCGGATGCACGTGGAGAGAGTCGACATCGGACAAACTTTTCAAAAGGATTCAGGGATTTTATTTTAAAAGAAGACAGTTGCTTTAACTTGGTCAAACCAGTGTAACCAAATATGAACATTGTTCAGACCATAATGGGGCTGGTCAATCAACAAGTTGGGCTTGTGCACCAGCACCAGAGCACAAGCCCCAGCTGGGGGTGATCGAATCGTTTTTGGACCACGTCTTTCTCACCGGAGTTCCGGTATACACTCGGAAAGATATGTTTGCGAATTATTTCGGTAGGTTTTTCATTCACTTGTTTGTGCTGCTGATCGTGGGAATACGGGCACGGTGTCCCAATTATCGCACATCCATAAGGGCAAAATCAGCTGCAAACTGGGGTTAGTGATTGTGGTCGTGTGAAATCGAGGTGTGTTTTGGTGGCCGGGGGGGGGGCACGGAGGGTGTACGCGTCCACGACATTCGTGTGTTCAAGCGACACATCAAGCCAACTGGTAGCCTCCTCGGGGAATGATAGCAATATTTAATGGAATGCTAATTTGCCCACGAAACTCCTGGGCTTCGATCTCGTCCCATGTGTACTAAGTCATATAATGTGGACAACAGAACGTTTTTTTCATTCAGTAAATTATACACCTCAATTTGCACTACTAAATAAAATTAGTTCTATTAGACACAGAACCCTACCTAAAAGGAATTCATCGTAAAATGAAGCTACTACTCGCGTATGCCCTTCGGTAAAAACAGGGAATCAATGGACTGACACTGATGCTATCTAATTCTGATTAACAAGACGTATCTCATTTAACATAGTTTAAATATACACCTTTTGCTTCTTTCACTTTACTACTTACAATTATTATTGTTATTCATTGTGTCATTCTTACACTGCTCCAGTTAATCATAGACGGTCAGTTACAATAAAGCTTAAACTTGCCGTTACAGTCGTTCTAACCGCCCAAGTAATTTGTGATGCTGTTTCAGTGATGATAGGGCGCTGATGGCCCGATGGTAACGTCAATAGTAAAAAGAACATCCTCAATTGAATTTTGTTCTGCTTTTGTTACCCTTAACCAATTCATATGGAAAGAACAAATGATACGTGGAATGAAAAACTAGAGGGAGCACAGGACAGCTGTTTCGAATTCATTGGTTTCATCAGCAGTGCACGAATCCATCAACTGAGCTTGAGGATCGCGAACCCGAGACCTAACCAAAGGCAAAATGCAAACATACTACCCATTCAGTCACCAGGACGCTAGCTGATCAGACAGTTTTTAGGCTTTCCTAAATAATTATTAACAGTAAAACACCCGTTTTGCGTTGCAGCTAAATTCGACTTGATAAAAATTATGCGTTGTCAGAAACTGAGGTTTTTCAAGTCAAGTCGGTCTGAACCGATGTTGCTTTAGCCATTGTAAATTCGTTTCCAGCGGCTTGTTGTATCCAAATCTTTGAACAAAACCTGCTTTGGAAATCCTGCTATTCTCGCTGGGGTTTCCAGCCCAAACTCAGTTACATTGCACGCGCATACGTAAACACACACACATACACACACGCTTACGCACGCGCCCGCCCTAGCGACGAAGCCGGCTAATCCGCTCCGCCCCAGATCGGTGTGAAGCCTAACTTTCCTCAACCTCTTGACCGTTGATCACATGCTGATTGGTTCGCACAAGAACAAAACTGACCAACAGGCATTGACACGGCAGGGCTGGACCAATCAAACTGAAAGCGAATACACGCGACTACACACACGCACAACACACATCATCGTCTCACCATGGACTTGATGCATGATAGATACACAACACGGGTTACGTACAGCGAGCGCACGGCGGACATCAAGAAACAATACGCATTGGCCACCCCTCATTCAGCTTATACTGGATCGTGGTGGGGAGCGAGGATGCCTGCATTGATGCGCATGCACGCACGCGCGCGCGCGCGCGCACGCACCGAGAAATCACGCCAGCGAGAGCGTGAATGGATCGATGGGGACCGATCCGGCACGGCCCGGACCGGACCGGAGCGGGCGGCCACGCCAACCGTTCACTGGGGTCGTGGATGCCACATTGCTTTTTCGCAAGCACCGGAGTGCGCGCCTGCTTGCTTGCTTGCTTGTTTGCCGGAGTATACGCGTGCACGAGGCCTATATGCGACTCACACCTCTAAGCTGACATAATCAGCTTAGTCAGGTTAATCGCTTGCGGATTTACGCTCGGGACCGATTTATACGGTATTTTTTGTGCTGTTCAGCCACGACTTGGTAAGTTGCTTCACAAATCCACTCCTATGCAGATCTGCGTGTGCATGTGCCTGTATGTGTGTGTGTGTGAGAGAGTGTATATGGATCTCGATGTATGTGTGTTTGTACATGCTTGTTAAATTGTATAGCAGACATAGTAGTGATATTAGTTAGTATATCACTATTAGGATGGCGCGTGTGTAAACAATTTTTAATGTTTTTAATCTGCCCGCCCCGTAACCTGACTCGCTAGCCCATACCGCTTGCCCAAAATCCACACCCACCCGGTCAACTATCCATCCCCATTGCTAGGCCGCGGGGGTGGGAGGCAAATCCGATCCAGGAGTGACCTAGTACCTAATACCTACGTTTTTCTTTCGTTCGTATACACCTATATGTTCGGGAGGCTGTAACTGTTGATAAATCTCTTCCAACACCCAGGGGTTAATCACCTGCAGCTGTATACAAACTCATGCATCTGGTTAACTACATGCGACGGACTTTGACACGGCACTGCGAAAACATTGAATTTTACAGCATACAGCATCTGAGCCTTCTACCCGGTCACTTCATCCCCTGTTCGCATGGTGAGCATCTATTGCTGCTTCAAAATGTTCGAATGGAATGTTACTGTGAAGCAAGGTCTGGCGTGAGCAAACGAGCCGATACACAGTGTGTGTGTGTTCGATCGTAGTAGATTTGAAATGACCAGAACCGTTTTTTTCTTTGGGTACTCTAAGAAAACAAAGATAGATTGATAGTTTTCACCGAGGAAGTGCACTGTGTTGACGTTTTTCTGGGTGTCGGACATGGTCTAATAGACTGCTACTGCCTATTCCGATACTTTATAGTCAGTGCTGCTATGCCTCATACACTGTTGATTTCTACCACGAGGTTTGCACGTCTCTCATTTTTTTTCTCGGACCCCAGACAGACAACACAGCAGACAACAGGCAACACACGGATATCATTTATCATGCCTATATTGTGGTCATTCAATGAGATTGATCGGTAATGTCTGATTGGTGCATATTTTTCAAAAAGATGATGATGACTAGTGGAGATCGATTGTTGCAACAATTTTCCACTGACACTCTGGACAGTGAGCACGAAAATTCGTCGCTCAGCTACGCTCTTCCCGTCGCCGTTTGATCAAGTTCCGCGGAGTAGATTTTACAACACTGTATGACTAGTGAAAGTGGTCTTCTTCTGTTACGTGTGTGCATGCGCGCGTGCGTGTGTGCGCCCGAATGAATGAGAATCCTTACAATTAAAATAGTTGTTATTCTCAGTAAACCACGGGAGCTATGCTACGTTAAAAAATAGACACACGTAACGAGGACCCAATTAGATTTTCTGTTTATGTACACCATAATGTTCGTCAGATATCTTGTTCTCGATACCTAGCGTTTCGTGTTTCATTCACGGTAATCAATGTAGGATTACCCCCTCCCCTTCCCTGCACACACACACACACACACACACACACACACACACCAAACACAGCATATCTGTGATAATATTTACCGGTGTTTCCCTCTTTTTTGACCTATAAGAATTCTCGATTTGAACAACGGTTGTAAGATAACCAGTAGCAAAAAAGTCTAGGAATTGCTTTTCATTTCTTTCACAAAAGTGACTCATATGCGCATAATACAAACATTGTCCTTTTTTTCAATACCCTGGGTACCCTGTATCTCAGTTAGTTTGGAGCACTTGAGGTAATCGGTTTGGTGTAAGGTCACTTAGCAATCAGATCGCTTTTGTCAATTCACTCCAGAACATATCCAAACCTCGGCCACTGTCGTAGTAGTAACTCATTTATTTCTATCTTTAGCAAACGGCATGGGAAGGGTTTCGATTACATCCAGATCCAGGGTTTTTGGCGGATGAGGTAACTGAATGCATTCGATTATGCCACTGGACCAGTTGCCGAAATTGGATAATTGTGAGAAAAGAATGAATAATGAGGTCGAGACATTTCTATGACCAAGCTCCCGGTGGGATATGTGATTACGCTTCATCTGGGAAAAGTATGGCTTATTTTCAACGACTTTTCGCCAGTAGCAGTCAACGAGAATCCGGTCGAATCAAATGTACAACAAATTTCACCCTCGCCGACTTTCCATATCAGGGGAACTTAGCGGTAAAACTTTCGGTATGTCATTCCGTTGTATCGATGAGTAAATCAACACCAATAATCCGTATCGGCCAGTTGATGTATTGCCGGTTAACGGACTGGGACTTGGTCAATGAAATAAACCGAACGCGAACGTGGACGTGGTGACGTGGTTTAAATGTAGTTTGCGATGCAGAGTATCGTTTATCGGTTTTATCACGTTGCACCGTGTGACCGACAATATACTATTTGGAATACTTGTCTGTACCAGAATAAACACCCACATGAAATAACATGGAAGAATGAACTTCCATGTTGTATTGTACCAGTCCAAGTAAATTTTATTGTAACAGTCAAGGGCATGCCAGTGAAAATAGTGAGAATAGGAGAAAATGAACAACGCTTTGTCCATAACTATCAATTTGCAAATGTGACAAGGGAAAGTGAAATGTCTTTCTTCAACTGATATTCAATGTAATGAATCAGTAGAATTAGTCCATTGAATAACCCAGAGGACTTGATTCCTATAGCGGTTACAAGTCCAGTCTCGTGTGACTTGTTTGCTTTTTCAGTTGAATATTATTACTATTATTATTGTCTCTTTTTTACGGTAGTCAGCTTGGATTAGCCCATTCGATTGTTAAGAGGCACCAGGCATTCTTGTCGTTTTTGTTGTTGTTGTCGTTTTTGTTGTTGTTGTTTTTGTTGTTGTTTTTGTTTTTGTTGTTGTTGTTGTTGTTGTTTTTGTTTTTGTTTTTGTTGTTGTTGTTGTTGTTGTTTTTGTTGTATATACTTGCTGTTACCTCTCCCTCCTCCCCCCCCCCCCCCCCCCCCCCCCGGGGGAATTGCATCATTTTGCGGAAACACGAAATTTCTCTGTATAAAATTTAGTTTCCCAGTGAAATGTACTCATTTCATGTTTGTATGTAAACTGTGGAAGTATTAAGGTGTCCTCTAACAATCGGCTTTGCTCTCAAATATGTATCCGTGACCTGTGGACCTGTGGTCCACATTTTACGAAAATGTATGTGGCCTGAAACCATGTCACTATTCAGTTGGGAAACGATATTTTTCCTGAGACAAACAAATCATCTTACGGGAGTGTGACTGAGCACAGTGTATGATCTGGTTTTATCCCTTAAACATAAGGAGTAAAAGAATATTCGAATATTCGTGATTGTACTCATATCGGATATTGGACTGAGATTTCCCACGACCATCACCACTCGCTCGTGAACTGCCGTCTAATGGATGTTTTTATTCTGTTCCTGGTGCTCGGAAAATGGTGCGATATGAATGATATATTGCAACCACTGGTCACATGTTTCTGAACTGGTTGAAAAGAATTATGCAATCAGTTTTGCACACAACACATATACCTTATTTGCAGTTTAGGTTTGTCAATTTCCACTAAAACAACAACAACAACAACAACAACAACATGCTAAAGTTGTACATGTATCTAAATGCCGGAAATAATTTGGATGTACAAAAAGTGCTAATTTACGTGACTCGGGAAGTTCGTTATGTTTGCTCTGTGATTTTCTGGGTTTATGCAATGCTGCCATGACACCAGGTATTCAAACTTCGGGCTGGTACCATCAACTTATAGTTTTATCTTGCCATACAGAGATTGTTCACATGCATGATTTGAACACACACTTCGTCTGATCCAATCTATCATTTCAACTGGGTGGGAAAGGAGGAGGGGTAAGTAACTGGGACGGGAGTTACTCTCTCTCTCTCTCTCTCTCTCTCTCTCTTTATATATATATATATATACCCTTTTTTCATAAATGTCACTCTTTGCCACTTGTCGTGGTCAGTTGAATCACAAGTGAGCCCAGTGAAGGACAACCGGTCGTGATCGATCGATTATGATCGCGCTGGTCGATCCGCAGTGGGAACGGTAGTATAGTATCATCCTATCGGATACGGCAAAATACAGTCAAACTTATGTGGACAGAATTGATAGTGGTCAAAAGTTGTGCGCGTACTCTCATTCCACTGTTAACGCACATTTACATGATCATGCAAAAGAGCAAAAACCATCCGAGTTGAATGAGAACACGCGAGCAGTTGATAGCCAATATCAATTCTGCTCACATATGTCTTCTTGTGTTGATGGAATGGATAAAGGGAAAAGGATGTTTCACACAATCAACTCTCTTTCGTTTGTGTCATAAACAAGGAATCGAATCACAAAATACAATNGTACAGTACTGGTCGATTGTGATGCACTGAAATATTTTCTTCATGATGATTATATTTATTACAAAAAAATTATTTGTGGACATCAGTCAAAGGCATCATGAATAGTGGGAAATTTGTTTCAGTAATTACGAAAATGTTTTCAGAATTTCATGAAAAACAATTGCCTGGAAAAGTTATCGGTTTTCAGAAGAACGCTCCGTGTCATGTTTCACGAGAGGTTAGTAAATGTATTTAGTTAAGGATTCTGGTTCACTTATTATTTACTTTTAGACTTCAGAAAAGATGCGTGACTCCAAGGTTCAGTTTATGCAACTTCCCCCTAATAGCCCGGAGCTCAACGTGATTGTAAATCTGTTTTCTGTTTTGAAGAGAGAGGTCAATGTGCTATCTACACATTGGCCATTGGAGGCCAGAGTGTGATACGTAATGGAGCACAAAATAGAAAATGACTTCATAAAAAAAGTTGGTGGATTCGATGCCGAAGAGACTCGAAAAAGTTTTAAAGAACAAGGACAGACCAATTGACATAAACGTACATGAACTTTACATCCTAGTTATTATCAATATTAATTTGTTGTAAATAAGAACTGTTCTATTCCCTCAAATTACCTCCCAGCTCGTCATGCTCTAGGTCAACCACTACCGGTGAAATGGGAGTATCCTGTACATTCTGAATTATTCCATCTGCTGAGTATAAATGAATCAGGGAAATCACTACTATAAAGAGAATCACCAAGGATTGTTTATTATTATTTGGAAAAGCAACCTACTTTACTATAAATGCTGTTGCCTATACGAACCGACAAGTGTTTCACTGGGACCCGTTGCTTCAGTTTCGATTAGACCTGTAAGAGAACAGTTCGATTAAACATTGAGACGACCTGTCTATCAGTCTGATGTACATTATGTACATTGCAATTCCGAGCAACAAAAAAACGGAACCGAATTCCAGGATATGTGCACACATTGATCCCCTTCCAATCTGATCCAGCACAAACGGACAACAGTCCGGTGAACGCTTACCCCGAAGGCTCCCATTGCCTAT
>UZAN01049706.1:0-18926 GCA_900618425.1 Echinostoma caproni
TATTGGCTGGGGTCTGCCCAGCTTGGGCGGGCGGTAGCTGTCCAATGAAGTGCGAAGACTTCTCCCACGGTCGAGAGGAAGCCCCAGGTACCCCGCTCTTACGTCCATCTAGCGGTTTTTTTTCGAACGGTAAACTTCCCCTCACCGGGTTTATTTGCCGGAGTGGCCTCTCCAGGGGCGAGTGTGGATAGTAGAAAGAAGCCAGGAGGTGCCCAAGCCGCTGGTGTTGTGAGACTAGTCTTCGTCTGGCTTCTACCCGTTGACCTTTCGGACATGATTGAATCTGCGGCTGTGAGAAGCCATCCTGTGTAGCTCGCAGGGTCATTGAGGCACGCAAGCCATCACACCACGTCAAGGTGCAGTCTCGTCGTGATGGGCAGTCGCTCTCTCTACACAGAGAGTAGGTGTCTCGTTCCTTCCAGGTTGGGGTCCAAAGGACTCCACAAACGGCTGGTTGGAGACATTGAAACATTGATATGGCAGCCGACCGACAGCAGTGGCGTTCTTGTTATCATTTCTTATCAGGTCGGAACACTTGAAACGGCATGTATGCAGAGTTCGATTGTGCACCCTGTGTGTTGACCATAGTGGTTTACCTTCTCCTTCCCCCAAAGTAGGTCCGATCGCTATCCATCTTAAATTTTAACTCTAATCTTGTATGCATTGCGAGTTTGACAGCGATCAGTGAAATTCGCTTCGCTGTATTGCACTGTACGATGATGATGCGTGGTAGTGGGCCGGGGACAACAGGGCTGCAGTGACTGCAATACTTAGACTCTGTACGGACATCCAGTTTATTTTGTACTACACCCTTGTGTCCTTCCATCTTGTACAGTTCTCGCTTTAAATTTCAGCACCTTTCGTTGGCTGTCATGATTTTTATCCTTTGGTAACGCAAATATTTTCCCGATTTTCATCTCCGGAGCCCTGTTTCTCTCACCCTCTGTATTTGTGCTTGTGTGTGAAAAAAGCATCAGAGGTCAGTGCTCTCTAGAAGAGGCTAGCAAAAGGGTTTATTTTTCAATCTAATCTGATCTACAGTATCTCTGTAGCCACACACGATGTAATTTTTCTACGCCTACGCACGTAAGTGGTCGAACCAGATCAATGGTTTGTGTGGGCTGTATTTATTTGTCAGCTAATCGTTCAAGTGCAGTCCAGTGATCAGCTGACGACTAATTCAGGTGTCAAAAGCAATCTACTTTATCTAACTGTTAGATTTCATCACGTGATTTGTAGATACACAGAAGTTGAATAATCGATGCGATTACACAGGTGATGCTTGGAGTATTTCATTAGTTGTCTGTAAGTCAAACAAAAAAAAAACATCAGAAGGGATAAATGATTTGAATACAGTCTGTATTAAGCTGACTTGAACAAATGGTCTGCCTCTTGTTTATAAAAATGTGAGCATGTATGTGTTGTCGTCTGTTTCAGATTGCAGTGTGATACCGTACTCTAAATATCCAATATGATTGGTTATTAATGAGTCTAATTGTTTGATATCCTGTGAAAGTACTCCGTTTGACAGCATGCGGTGCATGTTCTAACTTCTATTTGGATTTTAAAAGTAGACAGACAAACCCGTTTTTAAAGTACATCTTATTCTTGCTCTTGAGGACCTACACACTACCATGAATCATGAATCTCAGTTCAAGCAATCTTTTCTACCTAACCCTTACGCCAACGAGATTTAGAGCCTCACCGAAAAACCGTCACATTAGCTATTTTTCACTTCTCACTTTTCAATGTTACTAAACCATGCATACCGATACTCTGTTGCTTCTTTTAGTTGATATCAATGTCGGTGGTTCGGATGATTAGCTTTTCGAAAATTCGTGTCGTTTGACCTCACTTTAGTTCATTTTCACTCAAATGATCATCTTTTTGTACTTCATTGAGTCTATAGTGCAAAGACAGTAAATAGCAAAGTGCGAATACCGGTTATACTACTGCAGGTTGGAAATAATTGAATAAACTGATAAGGCTGGTGTCCCTAGCCGGTATATTTGCGATGGAGCTGTATTTGCTAGTACTCAGATATTGGCAACGAGTTCAATATCATACATAACAGTGTAGAGGCTTTGTATGACCTACACAGTTCAATCTACCACTCCGAGATTTTTCACATCTGTTTATGTAACGTTACCGTTGTGTCTGATTGATCCATCAGTTTTAATCTTGCTTCTATCATAAGAATGTGTGTATCTCAAACCTAACCCGTGTGAAAATTAAGAACCTTGTCCATTCAATGCTCCCACGCGTGTCACATTGACAATTCATTATTAGCGACACACGCTGAATTGGCTTATTCTCTTTAATGTTAATTGTTTTTAAATGTATTAACCGGGTTAACTAGTCAATGATGTGATACGCAGATAGACCTTATGAGTTTGGATTGCGCTTAGTTTAAATGCCGAACTTGTTACCTTCTTTCCGCATACACTTATGTAACTTGTGTGATTTACGGCCACACCAGTTGACTCACTTGTTACACGTTGAGACGTTCGTTGATACCAATATCGTCTGATTTCGCTTGCATAAATGCGTAGTGATCATGTGGGGAGAGTTGTAATAAACGGTCCACTTAGTATCATATCAATCCATCGTTCGCGGGGGTTGCTAATTAAATGGCCTCAGAACTGGTATGGGATGTTCCAATCAAGATATCATTGCAGAACTTGAACTGCTTATTTCAAATGTTGCATCAAGCGTCCTATTCTGTTCCATTTAATTCTGTCATTGTCATCCAGATCGAGTTGGAGGCGATATATCAGTTGAATCCAAATCTTCGTCGACCTGGAGTAAGTCATATTTTTTAACGTTCATTTTCTGTTGGTCATACTAATTTTTTACCTCATCGTTCCCGGTCGTATGATGTGTTCTCCGACCAAGTGTAACTGGTTGTTGAGGATTACGTTGGAAATATATATATATATATATATTTAGGAAGGGGACGGGAACCTCTTTTTCGTTATTAGTATGCTATTTTATATTTCCCAGTCTGAGTTCAAACTATTTACCAAACAAATCACGGTATAACAGTGCTTATAAAAAGGAAATCAGCTCTTGATTTGCTCGCTGTCGGAGTACTCAGACTGTCCTGAACAAAACAGATGAATTTTCTTGAGATATTCACAGTCGGAGCCTCCGGCTAGTGAAAGCCTGACCCAAAAGATAACTGAGCAGTGTGAGAGTAGCAAAACCCTGAGGACCGGAGACCATTTAACAGAAATATACGTGCTTTGGACGGGGTGAAAGCCTGTTCTGGATAGACGTAGACTGATTTATTACAAACAGGCAGTGAATATCTGAACATATTTGGAATTTTTTATTGATTCCCCTTGAAAAAAGTTCCATAAACAGAGTTATTTATGAACCTTTGTTGCTTGCCCATTACCTATATACAATCCTAAATTGTGAATCGTTGCTTACCACGTGATCTGTTACATAGACTTCTCCTGAAAAAGTTGCTGGCACAGGAGATACCAGTAGACCTCAATCTCAGAAAGACTCTCACCACCAGCCTCCGTCCTCTACCAGTCAACATCGGTCAGTCGCTCCTTGGCCCCAGATTGATCCTCGTGCTTCTGTGACGTTACTCGCTGCGAAACATCAAGCGTCACATCAAACCAACGTTACCACCACAGGCAGCACTACTTCCATCGCCTCTGGCCAAAACGCAACGCAGTATGATATTTCGTCCTCAGTTCCTATTCGGACAAACGTGCCCACTCGTGCCCAAACAACCCTGCGGTCCAATGTAACCAGTGCCTCCGTGCCTTCTCGTCCAGCTTTTACATCCGGAGGACCGGATGATCGAACCAACCAGTCCCGACACGCCACCGCCATTCCAACTGCTGCGGCACCCACAAGTGTGAACACTACATCCACCCACGATGTAACCCAAATCAGGCATCCGGATACGACCGGTGAGTTCTGTCTGAAATAGATTAACTACTTTGGGGCTTTTACTTGATTTTTGATCTCCTTTCAGTTGATTACATCTCATACTCAACCATAAGATTTCCGAGTATTTTGATGGAATATAACCTTTTTTTACTTTTCAAAGCAATGTTTCCATCACTCGTAGGCTCATCTTTTTCGTTCGTTTCACTTGCGACGATGCTCTGTAAGTCACATCATCGGCACGCATATCGCTTTGTTTGACTAATTCATGACTGAAGATCTAAACTATTAGTTTTGCTATACATTATTTCCCTTGCGGTACAGGGCATTCGTTTTCAGGCCCACATCTTCCTCAGCGTTTGACGCTTGAAGAACCAATGGAGGAGGATTTGTCAGAAGCGACACCCGTCGCTCGAGGTCCACACGAGGCCGACGATTTGAGACACTTAGCCGATCTGGCTAGGGATCCTGATGGCAGCAGTCTTTACGGTGAGTGGATGGAACAGGACACTATGGAGCCGGCAGAAGATGCTACCCCAGTGACCACTAACCATCGTGCACCATCTACCAATGAACTACAGCGACGTCAAATCGGTATCTTTTCGTTTTCCGTTCTTTTTGGTCGGTGTTTTCATAGCTTGCTTTTTCTCCGAATTTCATGTTCCCCACTCACTCCATTTTGTGCCTAATCATTCGTGTCTTGTAGTTGTCCGTGAATACTGAGTCATATATTTAAATACTCCTGATTCAGGCAATCTGATCAACAGTTCATCCAGTGTCATGCAGAAATTTACTGTCGATCTAAAAGAATTTGAAATTCCTCCTTAAACTTGACATCTAGACGTTTTGTCCCCGGTTAAGGTTGCATTTTCACCAAGTTTGTTTCTTTTGAAAAGGTCACTTTGGTCGTTGATTAAACATTTGGAATCTGCCAAGAGAAAACACCCACATTACTTGTGAATCCGTTAAGTCTAACGTGGCGTACTTCAATCTACTAAATACAGAAGGAGAGGAATTGGTGTTCCAGTGTTGTGCATTGGGGCTGTTCAACCCAACGAGAACGCATGACCAATCGTCGAACAAACGGAAACTGCAAACGAACTCCCTTTAGTTAAAGGTTGTGGTTAATCCTGGGGAACTTGCCTGGGTCGTCTAATTTACAAGTATACAGTTCCTCAGAAGCGGGTGCAATTCGTATAGGGTCTGCATATCTGGGGCAGTCCAACACATGTTACTTGCCAAATGAGCAGACGAGTAGCGCTCTGCGAACCAATTGAGGTACGTAATGGGAATGGTGCTTTATATATATATATATATATATATATAATATATATATTATATATATATATATAACGTGTCTGAGCTCGGACTGTCATACTAGTTACAGTACAATAATACTTGAGACCAAAAAAGCAAATAATTTACTAGTGTGTGGGATAATACCAGGTTGCCTAGGCTAAAGCTTTTGGGTAATTCACCAACTGTGAACTCAGCATAGAGCCAGTCTCATTCACCACTTGGGTGTTGATATTTTCAGTATCATAAGCCACAACTTCACCATTTAAAGTTGTGAATCCCGTGTCCACTGCGGTGCAGCAAAGATTTCTTTAGCACAGAGATAATCCGCGGGGTTCCCTAACTAGTGATGTTGCTGGACTTCACTCCTAGCCTTTGTCAGTTGTTCGCATTTTGATTTCTGTGGTGTCATCCTTCAGCGTGTAATAACAGATTTTTATGTTTTATAGTTTTATGCCTTATCAAATAAACTTAGTTATTTTCGCCGTTGCTGCTAAATACCGGGTTATGGAACCAAACAACTCCTTCATGATTTCCAAGTCCACTCTGTCTTTGTTTTGTCTTTGTCGATCCGTGTGTGGCGTTCTGTTAACATTTTTGTGTTCGGCGCCTAGATCAGATCAGGTGCATAGCCCTTACACTCGTTTCTTCTCTTTTTTTCTGATTCATTTCATTTTCTCTTGTACGCGGGCATAGTAGTTCCAGAACTTCTTCTGTTTACTGCGCAATGAATTCATGTAGCCTATCATTCTTCATCACATTGTCCTTTCGTTCTTTTCCACCTCTGAACAGCCCGAGGCAACACAGTCGTACCGAACGGTCTACCAGCGAACACCGGGGCAGCCAGCTCTGGCGCAGTTAGGAAGTCGAACTGTGTGAAAGAAATTGAACTGATCAAACAGCGACGCGAAGAGCGTCGTGCAGCCCAACGTGCGGTCCGTGATCAGATCGATTTGGACCCGACAAATCCGAGCTACGAATTTCACATGATGATTAAGTGAGTTTGCTTGGAATTCAATTTCTCGCTGTGATCTGCAAATTTTAGGAGCGGTGTTACTCACTCAGTTACCCCAAATTTATATTTTTCGGGATGTATTGACTCCATGGAGCTAAGACCTCAGTTTAGAAGCATTTCCATCATCGGATCGTGAGAAAAGAACAAACGGTGTGCTTTTTCATAGTATTATCTCGAAGGTAGGGTATTCACATCCCGTCACAGTTGTCTAACTTAGGCATTTTATTGCACGTTGTAGCACTCCTTTGACTGACCGTTACTCGCTTCTTGAGAATCACTTCTACATTTGTCTATTCAATTGAAAGCACTGAGGTGGTTTTATTATGTTAAAAAACGATCATGAATTCACCTACTGTTTTACTTGATAACCACACGATCGTTCGCCTCAATCATTTCACTTTTTTTCTCATAGACTTCGCAACAAGCAACAGTTGGACGAAAAGATAGATGATCTCTATTACAGAACTGAGTGAATAAAACAGAATGATTCGCAGCAGGGAACCTCCGAAAATTGACTAAGATCACCTTGTGCACACACCCGTCCCGGTTATCGATCCCTAAAATGATAGTTGATGTTTTCCAGCAGCTACGTACTTCAGATCTGTTTAAATTTCATTTTCTTTATAGATCAGATTTTGTTTATGCAATCTTTCGATGTGCTATAGTTGACAGAATGGTACTAAAATTCTCATGATATTTCCCAAATGGAGTTATAATTATGAACTTTTGTTCATCATCTTAGTCTATGCAAAGTGCGACTGCTGCAGCGCGATCGGTGTGGTGTACCGCTCTCTTTCATCCACAGATTCAGCCAGTGAAGCACTTGCAAATCATGTATCACATTCTGTCACTGAAGTTCACACATGTTCTCATTATGGGTGAATTCAATTGCCTTAATCTAGCTAAATCAGCGACCTCTCTAGAACCGTTTGAGAAGAAACCCGCTCAACTTATGGAATCCTATTCACTTTACAATTTTGTGAAGGAGCCCACGAGGTTTGGAGCCAACCAGTTACCGTCGGTTTTGGGCTTGGTGTTAGCTAACGAGGAACTGATAGTCGAAATGATTTCCACTACAATTCCATTAGGGCGTAGTGATCATGCTATGTTGACGTTTGACTATATTTGCTGTGCATCCGTACCGCACAATTCTACGACTAGTTCCTGTATGTTTGTGCAAAATAATTTCACGGCATCGTCTTAGGTGGCCATGACACGTCCTACGAATGCCTGAGCACCGTCTGCCATACCGTGCACTATTCACAGACATCGGTCCAGGCTGGAAGAAACAGCGAGGTGGGCAGGTTACGACGTGACGCAGAGGTTTGAAGGGATTGTGCTCGGATCTGGCTTCCGTTGGGGTTTCAGATTATCTTTGACTGGGGACATTGCGGGATATGGCATCGAACCGAAGTCAGTGGCGCGAATGTATCCTCTCCTGTTTGCAATCCCAAAAGTAAACAAAAACGTAAAAACCTCAAATGGCGTGCAGTAAACAAAACAAAATGTGTTACTCCTCGAAGTTGACTGTTTTATTTTCCCCGCTTTTTACCGATATTCTTTCGTTCACCCATGGTTATTTTTGCGCCGTATATGTAAACATTGGTGTTAAATGTATATGTATATGTTTCATAATAAGTAGTATGTGAATGATTGGACAAAATTTCCCTGGAAGCACACGACCGGTTTATATATATATATATATATATATATATATATATATATATATATATTTATNGAGAGATTTCCAATGGAAATTTCCCAATGAACAGTGTGATTTCCTGGTATCCTGGGAATAATTTACAAACCACCTGACGGAAATGGTGAAAGGCGCACCAAAGACCAAACGCATCACCTACTCAACTGGTCAAAGATTAGCGATTCCAAGTCGGACAAAAAGTGGATTTCGCAGAGGAATATCTCATGGAGAGCTTATAAACGATCTTGCAACAACATATGGTATACCTTTTGTCAACTCCGAAACCATTGCACCAAGTTGGCGTGAGGAGACAGGTTAATACACCAAGAAGTGCTCATGCGCAAGTTCGTATAAAATCTCAAGCTGTTGTAAAACACACATAAATGCCACCAGAAAATTTAAGTATGGCGTTCCAGCGCTAAGAGTGCCAGAACGTGTTTCAGTCACAACAAAGGAGGCAGCTTAAATGCTAAAAAGTCAGTACACTCAGGTGTTCACGGCAGCTGAGAACACCGGGATACGACTGCCTGCAGTGTTTGAAAAGAAACTCATCTCCAGGGGAAGATAATATCCATCCAAAAACCCTTATAAACCTGGCGAGTAACTTAGCTCAACCACTAAGCGAACTATTCTAACAAATGTTCAAGAAAACTGTACTCCCACAAGCATGGAAACAAGGGATAATTTATCCGATATACAAAGGCGGCTGTCGTAGTGACCCAGCTAACTACCGCCTCGTTTCTCTCCTCCCCGTATTATCCAAAGTCATGGAATCCATTGTTGCAGACAATGTGATGAATCACTGGGAAAAATACAATGTGTTATCTCCTGCTCAACATGGGTTTCATTGCAGGTGATCGAGTACCACTAATCTGCTTCTGACCCGAGAAGAGTGGACAAAAGCAGCTGATCACGGCGATGCAGTTGACGTTGTGCACCTCGACTTCTCCAAAGCATTCGACCGAGTGAACCACAAAATACTGCTGAGGAAACTACACAACTACGGAGTTCGGAGACTTGTCCCTAGCTGGATAGAAGAATTTCTTCGAAAACGCACCACGGCACTTCGGGTTTTTGGGTCTTTTTCTGATCCCATCAGCATAGCACGAGGAGTTCCACAGGGATCCGTGCTGGGCCCTCAACTTTTCCTTGTTTTTATAAACGACCTAACGGACATTCTGAGGCCACAAACATTAATGTTTGCAGACGATGCAGAAATATGGAAAATGGGGACAAAACCAGAGGACTCGCTAGAAAATCAAAGAACACCTAATGCTGCCTATCAATGGTTAATCGAAAACGACATGGAATTTAATGCATCAAAATGTACGGTCGTGTCCCTTCGACACAAAACTCGGTTTCCGTATTTCCTTGGAGATCAACTTCCGTATGTCTCAAATGAGAAAGATCTCGGCGTCATTGTTTAAGACGACCTAAGCTGTTCTCTAGACTGCTCCTGGGCGTCGTCCACCTCTGTATGACATGTTGTTTTTCCTAAACGAGTATTTGGCAAATTCGAACCTACGCTGTTCCCACGATTGTTTTCAGCCTACATTCGACCCCACATAGAGTACGCCATTCAAGCATGGAATCCATGTATGCAACGCGGTAGGAAGATTCTGAAACGTCCACAAAGAATGGCCACCAAAATGGTCAAGGGAATGCATTCCAAGAGTTACGCGGAAAGACTGGAATCACTGTACTCGAGTGTGCATTACTTGGAATTCTCTACCACCACAAGTTGTTTCTGCGCCCACAATCGGTTCATTCGAAAACAAACCGGATGAAGCTCTGAAGAGTTTTAAATTTCAATATCCGTAGGAGTTCACGAAACAAAGACAAATTCTGACATTCGTCTACTTTGTATGAACTGTGAATCGATTCATCTGTGCTAAATCCTATGGGACTAGAAAAGCAACCACTTGTAAGTATTTCCCATAATAAAACTTTGACTTCGACTTTACACTTCTGATATACCAGATGACAAATTCTACGACAAGCTCACCGAAGTCTTTCGGTTTAGCTGAATTTTCGAAATAGTCATGCTTACAGGTAATTTTTTTGCTCGTAGATCAGAAAGCTGAGCGCTTCGGAAGGTTCTTCCGTCAGCGAACAGATAACGGCGATCGACTTGTCCAGTTCCAGGCAGGTCACCGTCTTTTCCTGATTAGTACCAATTTCCGACGCACCTCTCGATGGACGGTGACGTGGCGTTTCAATTCAACGGGTACTCTAACTGCTACTATCAGCTACCGCTGACTTGGCTCAGTACAAAGCTGCAGGTCCTATTGGGGCACCTGTATTGAGTCTGATCATTTATTAGCATTCATACAATTCACGCTATGATCCACTGATCACCGACAAGACCAAGAACATCTGCCAGCACCTTATCTCACTTCTGATCCAACCGTTCGCATACGCTATGAGTGCGTGACAGGGCATCAGCTAAGCGCACGGCAACGTGTTGATGAAGATGAACAATGAAATCAGATTAGCCGAGGGATGCAATCCAAAGCTAATGGAGCTTGTGGATTTGAGCCTCAACATCGTTCGAGGCATTGAATTTGTCACTAGTCAGTAACCGTAATAGAGCAAAGGCGACAAATATCGACAGGCCAGGATAAAAATAATACTCGGACCGTAGAAACTGGCGGAAAACATAGCTAGGGAAGTGGAATTAACCGCTCCATCGGGAATATTCAGGCGGTTCCAACTGATATGAAACACAGAAGGTCAGGAGACCCCACTTAATGAAAAAATTTTCGACAAGAGTGGGCAAGCTATCCACAGTAAGGAACCACGGCTTGACCACTGGGCGGAATATCTCGACGAACAGTTCAGTTGATCGTCTATTGTGGCTGGCGCTTCGTTGACAATGTCATGTGAACCTAACACAGAAGCAGAAGTACGATCTTGTATTGAAGTCCTGAAGAAAGGAAAATCAGTGTGACCTGACAGTTTTCCACTCTTTTCAAGATGTTTATTAATCTCGTAGATTTTATCAATTGTTTCTGTACAAAATCCAGTCGCAGGGGTGTATTCCATCATTGAGAGAATGACGAGTTCCGTTGCTGCTTTCGGCATATGCTTTGCTCCTTCAGAGTGCCAAATATTAGCAAGACTGAGTTTTTATCTTGTTTAACCCCACGAATTAGCTGTAGTGCATTTTTTCCCATCGAAGCGGTTGCGCAATAGTTTTTCGTAGCGCAAGCTCGAGCAGCCAACGCAGGGCTGCAACATCTTTGGCGATGACGCAACGTTTCTTTGAGATCGAAAGGTCATGCATATTCTGCCGCTGGTCGGTCGGTTTTGCTTCACGGTTGTGTAACATTGAATTTGCGAATAAAAGACATTTATCAACTAAGGAATTTTATCGTTCCATGCTTGCGTAGTTTGGCACAAGTGGAATGGATTGAGTGGGTTAATAAGTTGTCGTGTGTTTAGGAATTCATCAGAGATATATTCGCCGGCCTATGAAATCCAGATTATTAGGCTTCGCTTGTCAAAGCACGTATTGCGGATACCCATCTGTTGTCTATCGCATCGGGCTGGTGGAAAGCACTTTGAGGTCAACAGATGATGTGGAGACGAGGTATCAAGAAATTCGCAGAGCCATTAGTTTGGGTAGGCGTTTTTCGTCTCCCAGGATGGTGTCCAAAAGACCCCGTATCTGGGTGATCGGAGACAGTGAAAGACATGGCAGCGAAGCAACAACAATGACGTTCTTGTTGCCATCTCTCATCGAGCCGGAATGCTCAAACACCTGCGTACACAATTTGTGTTGACCATAGTAGTTCACTTCATTTCCGCTCCCTCAAACAGAGTCCTATCCCTGTCAGCGTTACAACTTGCTTTTTGTGCATTGCGAGTGTGTCAGCGATTAGTGAGGCTCATTGTTTTCGCCGTACGACAACGGTGATGATCATGATGATCCTAGTTAGCTCTATAAAGATTTCCTGTTCTTGCCACAGTTACCATTTATATGGCATCTTATATTTCTGCTATGCAATTCCTGCGAATGAGTAATCCCCCCCTTGACACAATCACAGGTTACCTCTCTTAACGTGAACTGAATTCCAATCTGACCTGGTGTACTTGGTTGACTCAAAAGTTTGATTGTAATCAATTCACATAGTTGTATTGTGAACGCTACCGCGTTTTCTTCCCATGCTCTGCTGCACTCAACACTGTATGAGGGTATAGCAGAAGTAAATATCGTCAACTAAAACCATTGCCTAAACAAGATTTGTAAAACAAAAATATCTCTTAAAATGTTTTGAACCACCTGAAGTGTACGCAAACACACCTCAGTATCCTGTACTCTTTTTCTCCAGTCTATGTTAATCATCCCTTTCAGTATCGTCCTCTTGTTGAGGTGCTGTCCATATATATTTTCTACATGGTTTCGCTCCCCCTCTCATTCAGTGAATATCGAAGCACTCTGGATTATCGACCGATCACCAACACTGATCCAACTGAAGATCATCAGATTTGTGTCTGTGTTCGCAAACGACCGATGAACAAGAAAGGTAGGACTGGTGTATATCAGTATTTATGTGACCAAAGAAGTCGTTCCATATCGTGTTGTTACTTGTGCAAACAGAACGACTTACATTTCAGTTGAAAAGAAATAGACTTCATACACCAAGCATCATCAAGTACATTACACGCAAAGTCCAACGTAACCCGTCGGAAGTCCAATACAAGTCAAAGGTAGATAGCCTTGCTGTAGATTGGACCACTATCATGCCCAACCTAACTTGGCCTTATATTGTTCCCTCTTAAAGTGTGTGGGCTGGGTTACTGGTTTTTACTCGTATCAAGAATGGACAGTGCAAACCAAATGCCGAATTACTCTTGTTATACCGGAAAATACTCACAGAAATCGACTCATGCTCTTTCTGTCTTCACTAATATTCGTGACTTGAGTCGAAATGCTGATTCTGTACACCTCAAACTTTCTTCTCCCATGACTTCAATACGAATCTCTCTTATCAGACACTGCTCATCAGTTGTTCAATTACCTTTTCCATTCTTCATTAATCAAAGCCGGTATCTGCACCTATCTTCACCATTCTGTTACTTTTTCCCCACTTTCACACTTTGATTTCTCTAATCGGGAGTTTCATTTCATGTAGTTGAAACTTCCGTTCACTTCTTTTGACTATTACTTTTGTACTATTTACCGCTTCCTTAACAGCAACGATCTTTCTACCTCGGATATTTTATCTTCCAACATTGAGGCATTAATTGCGGCGTATCCCCAAAAGAAATAAGAAAAAATGGTTGCTGTCCTCAGATATTTCGATTATGGAACTCTTTAACTGTGGTCAACGACCGAAGTCATCTAGTTCAGCTCCTCACACGCGTCCCTGATTGTGTTGGTGACCACTCCACACCCGTAACTTCATTCGTACATCCATTCCATCTTTCTTCTCCAATATCACTTCCCTCTTCCCCCTTAGCTCGTCGGACCATTGCCTCATTTCCTTTTCATCCACTGCCCTCGACTCGCTTCACCACCGAACTCCAGACACATTTTGGCGTTACGACTCAGTTAACTCGAACGGAGTTCGCCAGTTTCTGATATGTCCAATCGCCGAGCGGTCAGCTTGCCACTTCCTTTTCGTCGTTACTATTTCGCTTTCTGTTCTTCTGAACTCATTTCGGTCTCCCCATGTCCCTTTGTCTTGCGTTTCGTTCTCATTAATGCAGTCACCTCAATCAGCTTTTTGTCCGCATGTGTTAGGCTTCTATTTTCCGGTTCCATTTTCCCCGGGACTGCGAACTTGTGAAACACTTGTCCGATTTTCTTATTTTCAACAGCCTATATTCTTTCTGTTTTCAAATGTATGATCGTGAACTAAGCTGTTACTCACGGATCGACGCATCAATCCTCTTGGCTCGGTTTACACGTTAAACTTTGTCAGTTTAGATACTCATGAATGTTCAGATGTTACGCCATGGAAGTAGTATGAAAATTTCCTGAAAACCAAGCTTTCCCTGTGGTTGTAATAGATAATTTCTTGTTGCAAAACTACGGATGTAGTCCAGAGGATTTTTTTCGTTTTGGAATAAGACTCATCCAGTTTATTTATTTAGGTCTGGATCTAACGTTGCGTACGGTTTGAAAGCCTGTCAGCTAACGTTACAGAATCCCACGTTGAGAAAACCGAAAAGGGTAGCACATATTTGTGACCAGAAGCAAAGCATCGCCCGTCTGCATGGCCAACGTGGTGCAGGTTTCACGCATCGACTTGAAAGGATTATTCCTGGGAGTATACTGTATCAAATTAACGGATGATAGGGAACCAGTTTGATTCCCAAGTTAAACGATTGATTTGGATTCACACCCGGGATCTCTGGCGTCAGTCACCACCTGGTCAACTGCTTTTGTTCTTTAACACGTTCTCAGGCGATGGTAATTCTACGGTTTGTCCGTTCAGGTCGTTTTAGGGACAAAAGTTCGAACCCCCATTTTCTGATAATAAGGTAAACGTGTATAATTAGACAAACTACTTTCCTTCTTGCAAAGCCTGCCAAGTACGCAGATAAATCCTTGTTTGTGGCAATGAGAAAGCTTTTACTTGTATTGTCAAATATTCCGCAAACCCACCCTACCCTCCCAACTGATTTGGTACATCCTAACCTGCTTGATTTCTTCGTGCGACTAGTTGCTTATTGATTTAAACGCATTCCAACTCAGAAATGAGTCACAACAACACTTTCCAAGTTGTCTTAATTTTGGCATTTAGGAAATCATTTTGCCCATGAAATAATCACTGTCGTTCCATGTACCTCTTTCTTTTATCTTCCCCACACAATGCAATGTGTGTTAATAAATTTGTCGATCCACGCGCGCACATACACACGCCCGCTTCCACACTCATACACTGACGTGCGTAGAATTGGGACGTCGTGAAATCGATGTTATCACTGTGCCGGACAAAGAACATGTGATTGTCCACGAACCGAAAACCAAAGTCGATCTGACCAAGTACCTTGAGAACCAACAATTCCGATTCGATTACGCTTTTGACGACACATCGGATAACGAATTGGTGAGTGTGGCTATCCTGGCCAACTCATTGATGGCTCCTTTGTACGCGTGTAGAAATGTTCGACTGTTTTTTTCTTGTTCACATCAGAGCGTGTTTGCTCTCTGATTCGCTTGGTTTTGTGAGATTGTCTGACTGAATCCAATCATGTATGATACTTCTAGATGCATTGTTTCTTTGTTTACTGTTCTTCTTGACCGTTATCTGAAGATCAACTTCACCAGTCTCTTTTCCTCTATCCTCTACGACAGTTACTTACGCAGGGAAACGTGTCTTTCAAATAGAAAAGTCTCAATAGTTGTTTAATAATCAAAAACCAAACGTAGAATCAACATTTGCCAGATCGAAGATGTCAATAAAATCAGTGTTCATTTGCTGAATTCGTTGTTAACGGTTCTACTTACCTGTCCGAACAGAATCATTGAAGATTGACATGAATATTTCAGTCGCGAGCTTTCGACTTAACAATGTTCTTTTCATCACACCTGTGTGTGTAATAACCAAAACTCCATCAAAACAGGTGTTATGCCCTTTGTTGGTAACTCGAGACAACACAAGTTCCTCTGACACAAGATGCTCTCAGATTCCCGGCGACTATGATCACAATCACTAGAAATGTATAATGTATAATGTTCGAACCCTTGTGAAGCAATGACTGTCATGATTCAAAAACTCAGTGAACTGCACGCGGTATTCGAACGATACGCGGCATGCTTATGTTAGCGGAAGAGCGTGACAGACGGACATAGGCTAGAAATGTATCAAAACACCACCGTTCATCTAGTCTTTTAGGCGACGGGCCATGCGACCAAGTAAAATGATTCAGAGTTTCGGCAACCTTCCAATCTACAGAGGGTGGAGGTCATGCTAGTACAGTTCACATTGTGATAAAAAAAATAGGGAAACGACAAATTGAGAACCGTTAAGAAAGCAAATAGTTGTCCGTAATTTACAGGCAGGAGGTACATGGTTGTGTCCCAAACAGTTATTGGTCAGCTATTCAGATCTGGTACCCTTCAGACAGAATTTTCCTGTCTCAGGTTATACAACGCATCCAACCTTCCAAATGGACTAGCAACCTTCGCTTTCTGGATACTGTGTGAATCATTTCACGTGCCTCTCATGTGATCCGTGTTTTGGATACCTGTTTGGTCTTATTTTACGTTTCGAATAACACTTTCCTAACCCTGCTAGATGGCCCTGTTTCCAGTTGAAATTAGGTTGGTTTTGATATATGAATCTGAAACTCGAACTTTCGATACCACCCCTCCAAAAAAACTTTTACCGCGTTTTTTTTACAATAGAGATTTTGAGTGATGCACTTCGTTTTGCGACTTTTCTGCCTACCCAACGGTTTAATTTATCGTTTTATCCTCACTTCTCAATCGTATTTTTCATAATCTGATGGCTTGCTTTGCTTCATTTTTTGTGTATTTAGCACGCCTGAATGGAAACTGTGTGCCAAACAAACCACGGTACAATAATCTTTATAAAAACGAGAGTTCGATGATTTGTCACTGGGCGGAATACTTCCACATTCCAAGGCAAGTGAATTTTCTAGAGAAATTCACAACCCGAACCTTCAGCTAAGCAAAGCTTGACCCGCAAGGCAGCGGGACTGTGTGAAAACCGTCATCTATTGGGAGCCAGTGTTCAGTACATCGGATCGTACATCCTTTGAACGGGATCAAACTTCGAGTGTACCTTATACACCTCGGTGCCCAATTGAGCCACTGACCACTGCCACAACCAGTGAGGTGTATGTGCAGTTCGTACACCTCTTCTTGGTTGGTTTGGAATCAGAGTTTTTAGCCGACTCCCCTAGGTGATTTATCAGTGGTTCACCAACCCGGTTATAGCCCCGGATGTTGGCTTTTCGTCCTCTCACTGTGGTGGGAAAAGATCTCCGTTAATTTAAGGCAGTGAGTAGGTCTTCCTCAGCAGAGGCTGTTTCAGACGCTTGGGCATTTCGCGAGGTGCAAGGAAAGGGTTACCAGCGAAAGCCTAACGCATCCACCCCCGACAATACTGGAGCTTTCGTTTTTATATCTGTTGTCGTCCCCTCTCATCTTGACATGTGCAAATCTTTTTTGTAATTCGCTGATTTCTGACACAATGCTTGTTTTCGATGCGGTGACAACTTGTTCACCCAACATGTTTCATTCGAGCGCCACTTGGTCCACAGTACCGTGAAGTGCTCTCTCGCCAAGGTTTTACTGAATGGTTTACAAAGGCATACATGAATGCTGTAATTTATTTGCAATACCATGTGTTTATCTGCCTCTATTGGTGGTGGAGGGCACTACACTGTGTCGTTTGCTTATTGAGTGATACCATTGTATCCTATTTCAGTAACAACTAAACAGCTCAAAAAAGGCTTTTCCATTTCTATTTAATTTGTTCTTTTCTGATTAGATCAGTAGCTTATTATTTTTGAGGTCCTCTGAAAGGTTTTTTTATTATGAAGTTAACAGAGGCTTCTAGAGGTTGTGCACGAGTATACGACTCTCCTATTAGAACGTTATGCTTGATTGCGACAAATAACTCGTTTGTAGTAAGCTACTGCACTACTATCTAGCAATAATAGTGTTCGAATCATGATATCTATTCCAGGGTTTGAATGCCGGCTGAGTCATCATTCGGTGATTGTCAAGTTGCGGAGGTCATCAAAATAGTGACCCGAAATAGTTTAGTTCGAATCCGATCCATCTTCGTCATTTCTGTTTTTCTCCAGTCAGCCTCTGTGTGGTCGCCGCCCTCTTGCTGAAAGTTGATTGTAGACTTGTACACTCAATCAATTAAATATGGAAGTAACAAAATATCAATGAAAATACTTGCGTTTATTCATTGGTTAGTATCAGAACTCGAGACACTGAGTCTTTTTAATTGCATAATAAAATCAACTGCTGGGTGACCACGATCTGGAGTCTGACTACCTAAGCCGGAATATTGATATATTAAACTTAGAGTGCTGGACCATTTGGTACTTTTTGGATGAACGCGATACTGCACCGGGTCACAGGCCATTTGCTGGCCACCAGAGTAGGTTGGTAACGGTGGAGTTTGATCCATGAATCTTATAGAGCGGCTCATTCTAATGAACCGAACTAAGTGTACTCTGGCATCTCTGCTTTGATGCACCGCAGGCCTGTGCAATCACACACCGTTGATGACCTTCGTCTTCTATTTTTAAATTGGTTTGTCGATCGTTTAGTCTTTTAAAATTGATCGTATGAACACTTTCATGCATTTTGCACTTCACACAATGTTCATGTGAGTGTATCGTCTCAGGTGAATTTGTGATGAAAGCGACGGATTATCATCTTTCAAGTCACTATATTTGGCATCATTGTCATTGTGATTATCACTATAAAGTACATAATCACCAAAACCTATGGACTTTCGCGGTCTGTCCGTGAACTGTGGTTATGATGGTAGTTGGCCTTCCACACGAAACTGGTGTAACCATAGTGACTGTGTTTGTAACTTCTGCCCGCATTTCAGCAATGGATAATGACTGAATGCTTTTGTATAACAATTCTGAAAACTGTGTCATATCTTTCATTGACCCATGTCTCTAGCGGTTATTCGGTTATGACTGCTTCCCATCACATTTTGCCTTCATACACTGCACCCGATATTAGTTGTGCATGATATTTATTTTTCTTTTTTTCTAGTCAACATCCTATTTTTAAAAAAGAGCTCTTTTCAATAGGGTTGTTGCATTTATGCATAAAATATAATAATAATAATAATAATAATAATAATAATAATAATAATAATTTGTGCATCACATCTGCTTCGACCTGATACGGTTGATTATTTGTATGCCAGCTTGGCGTTGTTTTTAGTTATTGCGTTTATATTTCGTGGTTAATCATGTACTTTTCCCCTACGAATTCCTCTTCCACACGGAAATTGGTGCATCTCAGCTTGAAGCACTTAATAT
>UZAN01049708.1:7715-21624 GCA_900618425.1 Echinostoma caproni
CGGCGGAATGAATGGACCCTAGCGATCATCAAAGAAAGGACGACGACGGACTTGTGCGCACGGTTAAAATTGAAAAAGGCAGCCGGCGAAACCTTGCGAGACATCCGCCGAAACTGCTACCTGGAGGGGAAAGAAGCAGAATCAACCGGGAACTCAAGCCGCTGAAGAATTCTCCGGGTTGGCAAGGGAGGCACTGTGAGTCATGGGAAACGGCTTGTGGCTAAGCTCGTGAGCTGGTGGAGACGGACAGGATGACGGTAGGCTCGATAGAATGGCATAAAGACTGTAGGGATTAGGTAGTTAGGGTAAGAATTGGTACCACCTCGAATTTCCCTTTAACTGTTTAACGTGAGGAAGGATTTCTCTGGGCAAAGTATTAAACGATTTGTGAAAATCCCTCTTGTAATGCCCAATCAATCTATCTCGGTTCCACATTTCACGTTCCATTTACTCAACATCATCCGCCTCACACCTACATAGACATTTGACATCCCACTCTCTTTGTATATTTACACATTGACCCTACCATTTGACTTCGTTTGTTTATCTGCTTCATTCGTACCCTACTTGTTTTACTCGCGACTTGAGCGCTCACATTTGGCTCGTTTGTGTGCAGCGTAACGGTGAGCGTGCTGTTCTTACCCAGGCTTATTTTCTTCCGTTCATACTTGTTGCATTACGCTCACGGTAGCACTTGGCTCTTGTTTTCAAGTTTTTTCGAGATCAATTCGAGGTGTGTACAGTTTTCATTTGTTTATTTGATCGTTTAAAAATGCATTACTGTAGAAACTTGCTGGATCATTCGTTTTATTGACGTTCTGTGATCCGGATTCGGCTACGCGTTACTCTTTGATCTATTCGGGAGATACGAACTTGGTACGAACTTGGTTTAGACTACCAACATTGTTTACGCGGGCAATGTTGACTTTTTTTGTTATTAGGAGCACTCTGATCAACCGTGCAACCTGAATAGTTGGTCAGATGCCGGACTGGCATTGCTTCCGGGTTTCACTTGCACGTCTTATCGCTTAGCGTTCGCTTCTTGGTCTGCATCGACGAAAATGCAGGTCTGAATGGAACTTGCTTTCCAGACAATGCCATTTCTTAACGGTCTCTCGAGTCATGTATTCGGCGAGGAGTGTGAATCGAAGGATTCTGGGCTATGATGTATGCATTAGATGTGTTTTCCTAGGTAATTATCCTAGGCCGCTGATCACTAATATCTCAATTTCCAGCTTGGCGGCTGCATAGCTCCATTATGAAAGGTCATGCTGTGCATCTTCTTATAGATCGCTTCCCCGCGATTCGTTTACTCCGTCCATGATGATACTTCTTATCTAGAACTGTGTTCTTTTGGGCCCTTTGGACGCGTTGGGTCCTTTCAAATGGACTTGGGGAGGTCGGATTTTATGCGAACTTCAGAGAATACACTCAAAGGTTTCGCCAATGTAAGAAGTCTGCCTGAGCCAAGAGTCACATTACAAAACCTGGGGTGCTCTGCATACAAGTAGTCCTGGCTCCTAGCTAGTCATTTACTAGCTGCGCTGGGATGGCGTTTAACTCTTCCTTGACTGTTACGCAAACTTAGCATAATGTTTGGAAATTATTCAATTGAAGATTGATCATCCTGGGCTTGCAGTGCTGCTTTCGTTTGGCGTTGAAAACGTTCCCCTAAGACGTTGGCTTGAGGGGATAGTACGCTGTCGTTCTAATGTGGCGGCAAAGGGATGTATTCAACGGACTATTGGAAGCACCGTCGAACTGGGAGCCGATCAATAGTTACCAGACCAAGGCAACCAAATTGACTTATTCAACCAGTGGGAAAACTTCCGCAGCTGAACTTGAAGTCGGTTTTCTAATGTGGATAGCTTGTGACCTTCGGGTGAAACGATCAACTAATGTGAGCAGGTAGACGTCTCATTTAGAGGGAGGTGAGGACCCTACCAGATTAACGTGCACGCGCTGAAAACTTGCTGGTCGTTCGTGGAACCTAATTATTGGTGATTTGGTGTACCTGCGAACCTTAACGCGTTGGAATTGAAGGCAAGCGCGGGACCATTCGCAGATATTTTCCTTGATGTTAGGCTAACCAAAACGCTCAGTTGTGAGTTCCACTGAAGCGCGTAAAAAAGGATAAGACAAGTGAAGCAGCCAAAAAGTTGATCGACGGAAGGGTTGTGTAACAAACGGATAGGGAGGAGCCTGTGATAATTCACAGATGATTTGTGGTGATCCAGACTTACGTGATCACAATCCAGGAACGACCAGATACAGCTTCATGCCATCCAATCACCATTTAGGAAGCTCGACCTATGGTACACTGGGAGAACATGACATCGGAGTTAGTACATATGATGCGTCGGTGCAAACGGTTACGTGATTGGACGATGGTCGTTTGATCAATCATATTGTAGCGAGAAGGAGAGCTGGCTGGGGAAACGTCTATTGATCCAATTCAAAAACAAACGGTGTATGCGTCCAATTATATACAATCAATTCTCAACCGCTCGGCGGGATGATTCATGCCTCTTTGTGTGGGTCATTCTTTGATGGTTTTGATCCGCACTTGGCACGTACGTTGCCTCTTCTTCCGCGTGCCATTCCGACTGGTTTGGCCTGATCGCGGTGCGAGATGCGTTGATCGACAGTTCCAACGTTGTGGCATTCGGTGGGTATCTTTCCCGTTAGCTGCGGATTGTCTGTCGGGCTGTAATTGTCGATTCGCTCGTTTCGGGTGGCAGTCAACATTGTCTCGCGAGGCACTTCCCGCCGCTGCGTCTGCGCGTCTGGTCGGATGGGCCCCACTCTTGCTTCGGTCGCTAGCCAGGACTCTCTTTGTACCGCCTCCTGTATTTTATTTGTGTCCGCAGTTCGTTTTGGAGCCAATCCAGTTCTGAGCATTGCGGTAAGGGTTCTCGTATTCCTAAATTCAGTACTACCCCGATTGCCACATGCTATTACGTTACGATCTGCAAAGCTTTACTGGTTGGAGACGGTGGGGGCTGTTAGTTTGTAGGCTCAGGACCGCCGAGTCATGCAACTTTGATGCGGCCGTGGCCTTTAGGTCCATGGTTAACTGGTTTGCGTTAATCGAGTGGACGCTCGAGGGTGCGTCTGCTACGGGATAGTTTTCCCCCGAGAAATGTCGTATATCTGCAGTAAACTGAGTTACATAGTAAAGATGGCGGATCTCGCTTGGTGAGTGACGATAGGATTCTGACCGCATGGCATAAAGCAGTGGCTTGTGGTCTGTAAAATCCGTAAACCCACGACCTTCAAGGGCATGTCTGAACAGACGTATGCCCTGGTATGTTGACAGGAATTACGTGCAAACGGTGATATACGTGCACTGTGTAGGTTGCAGGAGCTGGGAGAAAAATGCTAGGGGGTGCCATCAACCAGAAAAATGGAACGGACTGACCAATTTAGAGACGAAGGATTCAGTATCACGATCTGCGTCAGCGATCCGGTTTATAATTCTCCCTTGCTTCTGGATCACTCTGTAGGAATCAGTGACGACAAACGATTAGTCAAGGGAAAGTATATTATTCCCTGAAAGTCCCGGAGTTTAGCCTGACTACGCTCAAGAGTATGTGAATGCGAAAATTCCTATCAAGCGAAGGTATAGCACTGAACTCACGCACCGGTTGAAGTAAAGGTACTTCACCGGACGTGGCAGTGACTTAAAAAAGATAAAAGACCTAACTGAAGAAGCGATTTCGGGATACCTACGATCCTGGCGGAATCTATGCCACAACGAAGATGGATGGGCGAGTGAATGCTACAAGCAACCAGTGCCTGCAACCATGCGAAAGCATGCATGCGGAACAGATAGACCAAAGATGGTGACACCTCTCGAGCATGTTACACTGTTGGTCTCAAACCCTTTCACTGTGTTCTGCCGAGAATTGCGATAATACGTTCAAACTGAGACATCTTGTTATGCGTATGCCCAATAATTCACTCCCTAAACCTGTTTTGTAATAAACAATTCTCTTCGTACCAAAACCAGTCTTTTAGAATTATCATAGTAATACTTCCTTAATTATTGTCACCCGCATTCCCTAAGTTCGTAGATCGACACAACAGCATTCCATTTGATCTGGCTGGAACCCGTGACAATGACCTCGCACAACTCATTGTACACATTAACTGTATTGAATATGAAAAGTCTACGATTCGAATAAATTCAGCGTGTTATTTCGTTTGAAAATATTATATCCAGAGAATCAGTATTGCACGAATTCCGAAACTCTGTTTCAAATAGTATCCAGGATGAGCATCAAAATGCAAAGAAAATCTAAGCCAAACTAATTCTGGCGCCAATGGAGCAAAGTGGACACCAAGGATCTGCGACGTACAGCACGCCCGCTGGAATAGTTGGCTGAGAGTGCTCTAGAAAGTGCGAAGGTACAGTGGGAGCGCCTGAAGAGAATTCTTCTGCAGCTGAGAATCACATGACAACCGAAAAAGGATAAAACGCCGTAGCAATTTGCCCTGGTGGAGGGCGCCTGTCGAGAAAGCAATAGGACGAAAAAAGGAGGCGTGGCAGCGGTATCCAACCTCGGGAGGTTTTCACGCCCACAAACAGTACAAGGTGGCAGAGCGCGAGGACACTAGAGTACAAACTGAGTGCAGAAAACCGACAAGAAACGCTTGCTTCTGATCACCAAACAGAACCCCAAGGAGTACTTGAAATATGTTCCGTAACAAGGTACCCTTAGAAAGGAAAAGGCACGATCGTTGACGCGAGGAGAAACCAGAACTGTTCCAACCAAGAAAAGGTGAGCGCCATCATCAACTACTTCCACGAGTTGTACAGATCAGACAACGGTAGACCAGATCACACCATCGGAAACAATGGGAGAACTCTCATGCTCAACGTAGTGACCTCCGTGGATAAATTGAATCGGGTCTTAATGGAGATTATTCCAAGTTAGTCAGAAAGGCCAGTTGACATTCATCCCGCTATCCTGAGACCACTGGCTGACTAATTGGCTGAGTCCCTTACCAGACTATTCAATGCCTCAATCGCACAGAAACAAACTACCCACAGACTTGCTTTTGGCGACAGTCATTCTTATCCACAAGGCGGGAGAACCTAAGTCGTGCTCGAAATATCGCCCAGTCAGCCTGACATCAGTAGTGCTGAAAGGCATGGGAAGAGTACTGAGTACCAAAATTGCTGAACACGTGGTAACCGTATGTGCATTGACGGCTGACCAACGTGGGTTCTGAAGGAGGAAGTCGTGCCCTTCAAACTTCCTCTGTTTTATTGATGAAGTGACTAAGAGGATCAGCAGGCGAAAGAAATTTGGGGTCTGTGACTTAAACTTCCAACGTTATGCTCTACATGAAAAACCTCAGTGCCAACCTAGAAAACCGCTGCGTCGCGTTGAAGAGTCCGCAACAGAGTTGATTCAGAGGGATTTCGACCAAATACTCGCGTGGTCAGTTAAATGGGACTCGCCTCTGAATATACTGAAGTGTCAATTCCTAATAAAAACTGGATGCATGCAAGGCGGCAGAACACTGGGACCTCCAGACCAGTCCCAACAGATACCCACGGTAACCGTAGCCAGAGACCTAGGTGTCCTTGTTAGTGCGGACTTTAAGCCTGGACTCCAGTGCCGAGAGACAGCAAACCGGGCATCCGGAGCCTTACACCAACTAAGACGTGCGATGCGCTCTAGGAAACCCGAAGTCTGTCTCCCTCTTTACGAGGCTTATGTGCGTCCGCACCTCGAATACTGCGTCCAGGCTTGGAGTCCGTTTCTGATCCAGGACATGAAAGCGCTTTAATCAATGCAGCATCGCTTCACCAAATGGTTTGCGGGCTTGAGATATCCAACTTACGAGAGGCGTCTCGAAGCCTTAGACCCTTTCTCATTGAGCAGGTGTAGGCAACGCGGAGACTTCATCGAAGCGTACAAAATCCTGAGAGGGTTTATGGACGTACCAAATGGAACGCTGTTCAAGCTCAGTGAAACAAGGAACCTGAGAGGGCACGCTCTAAAACTGGTCAAAGATAGAGTGAGGACTCAGCTTAGCGCGTCCTCGTTTGCAACGAGAGTTGTGAATGATTGGAATAGTGTCGGATGAAGTCATCACTTCGAACTCGACAGCAGAGTTCAAACGCAGACTAGATATGGTATAAACCAGGGTGTTCTGGGGTGGCGGGGACTGAGTGGAACATTTTGGATACAGCTGACTCGGGAGCTGTATCTTTTTGTGGCTGAACCTCCACGAACAACGTCTCCTCTCCTTTTCATTCAATCTGCTTCCAAACTCTCGACTAGCTCTATACTTATGCTTCACTTATCCTCCATCTCCTTCAGACACCACCTTAGAATTCCGAGTGGTCTTTAAGTGGGAAATGTGTGCGTTTTGTCTATTAGCTTACTGGTTATGAGTGTAGTGTCGAATACGGAACGCGTGATATAAGCGTGTGTAGCTGGTGTGGTTGGTAGTTCGAATGATGGGTCGAGATATGCGGGTTTTTGAACGAGCGATGCTTATCGGATCATGCATTTCCTTGCAATCTGGAACGAGAAATTGCTTTGTGTTATCTGGAAGTTGGTGCTTGAAGTGATCGCAGCGTAGCATCCCAACCAATGAAACATAGCTACAAGTTATTAAATCAATAAGCGCTATTGCAATCCGCGTGCTATGGCGTGTTCGATTGGGTTTTGTATGTACCCTGTGGTTTCGCAATCTTTCGGCAAACGTCGATGAACGAACAAGGGTTGACTTTTGTGTTGGAAGCAAATCACCTTGTAGATGAAGGGTAAGGAACAACGGAATTGCTTTCCCAAAATGTGTGATGAAATAAAAACATAAGAGTAGAACAATTAGGCGAATAACTGATGCGCATAAATATATTTTGCTCTAGTATTTGCTCTTTGTGGAGAATCCGTGCATTTTTTTATATCTTGACACATTTGTCAGTTATCTGTTATGTACACATTTTGCACTTAACATTAAAAAAATGTTTATTCTGTTAATCAGTGCTCCAACACTTCAATTCACTGAATTGTGGAAGAAAATGAAGAAATCTGCATTTGTCATGAATTCAATACAAAATGCCCTAATAATCATTGGTTGCAATATGTCCATATTAAATGTATTTTTATCGTCTCAACAGCTGATTATAATCTCATGAATTAAAATGAACCCAAAATTCGAAAAATAATCCGCAAGAAAGAGACAAAGGTACTTAAAAGTAGAAAAATAACTTATTAAAAGCAGATTCCGTCGGGGGGGGGCGGGTCCCAGTGGGTTACGTCAGCCGTATCACCATGGAAAAACCCGTATCCATGGTAAAAGATGGACACTTTAAGACAGTGTTAGAGGTCAATTCTGTCTCACCTATGCTACGGTTCGTTTTCAGCCAATTTGAGTTCACTTTCCGTGATGCACAATCTGGAAACAGCGACGAAGTATTGTATACTCGTTAGCACCCGTAATANCGTAATACATTTACACAGATCGAAAACACGCAGAGAACCACAGAATGGAACAATCAAAGCTCAGGGTTCATTTCTGTACGGAATTTACAGCGGTTAAACGCAGTCGCGGGGATACAATTCAAAAAGTATAGAAAATAGATAAAATCAATAGTCTGTCTTTCTAACAACATTGTCAGTTCTCGTCTCGGTTTCCAGCTTTCTTTTTCAGGTTTTCTTTCGGTTTCTCGTGCCAAACTGGTGCTGAAATATCTAGAAGACAAGCGGGAGGAGAGTTATCACAAGAGCCGTTGGTTTGGTCTGCCTTGATACACTACACATGGAGGGTAGTTGCTCAGTGTAAATCTAGCGCCATACATCCGAGATCTTTCTTGATGACAGAACGAATGCTCAGAAGGGTGAGTAGCAGACATTTGGTTCAGCGATGATCTTCTTAAGTGCAATTTGTCGGTGAAAACTTTCAACAAAGCCGTTTGCCATGAGATGGTTTAGTTCAGTTCAGTTTGCACAGGACGACTGTGGATCCAGCCAGTCGAGCGTGCAGTTCGGTGTTTCGCCAGCGGCCTCCAACATTGCGTGCAGTTGATTTATTATTCGCGATCCTTTCAATTTGGCCTCGGTTCCAGAACGTCGTCTTCTTAAGGGTATGGTGAAAGGGAGGAAAACAAGCATAGATATCTCTTGACCTCATTGGTTAGGGACCTCATGCGTTCGTATACACAGATCACATGTAACAGGACAGTCAGTTTGCGAACAATTCCAACATTCAAGCCCGAGTTTACTCTTTTTCACGAAATTTCGGCTAATGTGGAATTTATTTTTGACGTTTTCACTCTTAATACTAACTTTGGGGAGCGTTTTAGACCACCATTCGTCCAAGGTCACCTTGAAGGCGTTAACCTTCACGCAGTTGACCACTTCTGCAGGTAACCTGTTCTACATAGGTATGACCCTGTGTGCGAAAACGTTGGCCCGTACTTCTAACATGGCGTGATTTTAATAAAGTTTACAGTCACGATCTCTCATGTTTTGAGTACGAGAAATCGTAGACAAGTCATCCAGGTTGAGTCCCGATAGACCTCTTACAATTTTAAGAATCTCTATCAGATGTTCCGTCACTCGTCTACGCTCCAGGGAAAAGAGATTAAGATTTCTTATTCACTGCGCACAGCTTTTCCCCTTTTGCCCAGTCACCATTCAGATAGCTGGGCGTTGCGATCTCTCGGAAAATGTTACATCCCTCATGTAATACGGTGCTCATTCCTGCGCAAATTACTCCATGTGTGGGAGAACAATCGATTTATACATTCGGACGAAAACATCAGGCCCTCTGCATGTATCTGTGGTACTCGGCCGGAATAGCTGCCCCTAGCCTGACTGGCAGCCTCGGAGCACTGAGTTGAGGTCTTGGGTCTTAGAAGCCCTAGATCTTTTATTTGCGGAACCTGCTACATGGGAGCTCCATTAAACGAGTATACCCCAGCTTTAGTTGCTGAGAGCCGGCACCTGCTTAGATTTCAAGGTACCTCCCACTTGACCGACCATCGATTGACTACCTCCAGGTCCCTTTACAGATTTAACCCTGTCGTTCTGACATCGTCAGCAACCATGAAACACGGATTTTGAAGATTCTGAGCCACATCTTTGACGAATAGGAGAAGTAAAAGGACCAGCACTGAGTCCTGGGGAACCCCACGTGTAACCCTCTCATGGTTAGAAATGTAGTCACCCACCTTGACCCGGAAGGTGCAATCACTCAAAAGGGCTACAAACCAATCCTGGGCTCTACCTGTTATGCCGAGGCTCCGAACTTTGAAGTCCAACAATCGATGGCTGACAGAGTCAGATGCTTTAGAGATGTCCAAGTATCAGACTCCTACATTTTTCTCCTCATCCATACGTTGAGTGACTTCGTCTAGAAGCATGCGCGGATTCGGAAGACATGATCTCCGCTGCACAAAGCTATGCTGTGCCGATGTCAGGAGTCTATTACTAGTCAGATTTAGGCAAATCTATATTCTGATCTGTCTTTCCAGCCACTTACACAGCACTGACGTTAAGCTAAGGGGTCTACAGTTTTCTGCTTTGTTTCGGACCAGTCTTGTGCAATGCTGCTACGGTAGCTGTACGCCAGTCCTGGGGTAGCGTAGCAATTTTCCCTGAGTCCCTAGAAAGTACTGTCAAAGGCCCGGCTAAAACCCCGGCCAGCGGCTGCACTATTACGGGATGGATTCCATCCGGACCCGCTAACTTGTGGTTTTTCAGCGTCTGGAGTTCTCGATGTACATCTGTTTCACAGGTGGCAATATCGGCAAACTCTGATGTACTGGTTAATCTTGCTAAACCCAGATTATTCAAGTCAGCTGGGGTCTTATAAACGCTTTCGAAGAACCTTAGTAGGGTTCTGCTTTATCGCGGTTGCACGTAGCTATGCTTCCATCGGGCAAAGCTAGTGCTTCTATACTCTCCTGTGTGCGTGCGTTGGCCTGCACGTACGCATAGAAGCTTTTCGGGTTATTTCTGACGCCTTGCTCTAAGTTAAACTCAAAGTCATATTTGACATATCTTTGGAAATCTTGACATCTGTTGCGCTTGTATTTACTCCAAGCGTGTTGAGTGCCGTAAAGCTCAAAGCGATCCCAATATTGTCGGCAAACTTTCAGCACCCTATCTATCCCGGATTTTCACCATGCTGGTTTATGCCTGATTAGACTTCCCTCGGTGGTGCGAACTTTTCTGTGAAGCTAGTTAACCCTCCTTTAACTACGTTCCATCTATCTTGCACGGTACACTCCGGGACGTTGAGTACCAGCTGATGGTATTCGTAGCTTGTACCGATTCTGTGATCTTCATGCGATGATAGAGACGCATAAGAATAGACCGGTGTCTACGATAGCTAACCATTAGTCTGAAGTGAGTAACTTCGTGGTCAATTTTGATCAGCGGTTCTTCCATATTTAGATTAGTTATTTCCGAGCGGTACCTTGTGACAACCAGGTCTGGTAGAGAAAGTCTCTGTTATCCTTCGTATCTCATTGCTCTTGTCACATGGTGTGTCAGAGCTCTTTCTTGTAGAATTGCAAGAATTCAGCTCCTGGGGATCACGTGGGTTCATATCCTCGTTGATCATGCTAACTCCGGAAAATTGAAGTTGCCGGTGATGACAAAGTGCTGGTATTTCGCCAGCGTTTATTGTAGGATCATAAGCAGCTCCGTATTTACCTCTGACTTCGTATTGGAAAATCTGTATATGCATGCTACGCCCTATTGCTTCCGCCTCAATTAAATACGGTATCCTGTGGCTTGGATATTCGGAATAGCTAACTCCAGCTGCATTCCCCTATGTTCAGGGCAACCTTGATGAGCAGTAGTATTCCGGCCCCCTGTCCGCCGTCAGTCCTGTCCTGCCTATAGCCTGTATACCCGTTTAAATGGGCAACCGAATACTCCTTTTCAGCCATGATTCAGTGATACTGACTATGTTCGATCCTCGGGAGCGATCTCCTAAGTCTCCCTACTTTTCACTGATACTACAAGCATTCGTATACCACACTCTGATAAATTTTATTTGTAGGGCTACAGAAATAAGAGTCCGCGGGCGTTATACCCGAGGAGCTACCTCGTTTTCGGCTATAACGTTTACGGTGGCAATGTCCTCGGCTACCCATGACTGTTCACCTTTGGCTTCACTCACATTCGTGATTCCGAGGCCTGACGCTGGATTCACACGATTTTTTAAGTTTGCTGGCGCACTGGAGCCCTCATTCACGACGGCTGGCTTGTGCCAAAGTTTATTGGCCACAATCGTGGCCCAGCTGTGGGATTCAGATGGCCTTTGCAGTGTTTCAAGTGATCCTGTCTTGTGGGCGAGATGTTGTTCCCTTAAAGGAGCAGTTACCTCTTTGCCTCCTTTCGTGCGCCTCAAATTTACATCTTCGGCCTCTAGGGCAGGAGCAACGTGTTTGGGAGCTACCTTAGTTTCCATGTCTTTGGGTACGGTTTTTACATGAAGTCCCGCGGACTGTAGGACACTGCTTAACTTACGCGTCGATTCACTCAAATGTGATGCTTGCAAATTGCTTACAAGCTGAGTTGCGTTCAAGACGCTATTCCTAGGCTCCTGTTTGCCGGCTGTTACCTTGGCTTTAGGGAGCTCCTGAATTCTTCGCAAATTAATTTCAGATTTGAGAGTTGTAATCCCCGTTTTTCTTGTTACAGTCGGAGAAGGGTGCCTGCAAACCAGTGCGTTATTGTCTGGAGTAAACACTATAGCACCCCCCGTATTGACGGTTGCACAACTACGGACCTGGACAGTAGCATATCCCTAGTATGCATGCGACATGCAGCTGCCGAAGTTTACTAGTAGGGGAAGCGAGTGGAGTGCATTTTCTCTTTTCCACAGTCAAACCCTGTGACAATTCACAGTGCTCGATGCCAGGAGAAGAACATCCTGCACAAAAATGTGGTACACATCACGGAACGATCAGTAGTCTCTGATCGTGGGCTCATCTCAGTTATGTAGCATAAACTTCACACCAACGATTCTCTGCTCTTTTATTTTTGTTTGGTTTAGGAAAACTTCGGCTTTTCTCGGGTTGAGTAGCAAGCACTTCAGGCTGTGCAGGCCCTTATATTTTCTTCTTATCTAACGGTAATAGTTTGCTCTCGAGAATGCGTGACCATTCTTCGGCTAGTGCTATGAAATGGTCATAAATCCACTTGAGGGATTTTCGTTCCGTATAGAGTTCGTATGTCTTCCGGGATAACTTCGCACACCCTTAATGGTGCCAGCTATGACGACGATCGCACTATATACTCTCGGTAGCACGCTTCCTCCATTTGCCACGCTGATCTGCAACGTCATGGCTAGACATTGCCATATAAATTGCAGATTTAAATACAGAAGGCTTGTTTCACGCTATAAAAGATAAAATAAAACCCAAAAAGTGTCGTAGACAGTAAACAGTGAAACCGTGGATAAAAGCAAAAAGACTTCAATCCTTAAACATGACGAAAAAGATTATGGAGTGACCCTTTAAATAAGCAAAACGTTAAAAAATTTTAATCACCTCAGTTGAAATCAAGGCAATGACATAGATGCAAAATATTGGATTACAGTCAGAAGCAATTTAAAAATTCAAACCACGCGCGAGTTACGTACCGTTAATAAGCAGTGATGCGCATGTGTTTCCAACCAAGGACCCGCGTGAAATCACGAAAGAGCGCAGATTGAAATTGAGCGTCTCTGTCAGTGGTCACAGTGTGGGGAAAACGGTGATGGGACATCCAGTGTCACAGGAAACGTTGTGCGATGGACTCAAAGAAAATGTCTGCTGGGGAAACGACACTGGATAGCGCGTGAAAGAGTCAACACATGTTAACAGATATGTATTACCATTTGCCCTGAGAAATAGACCANGTCAATATGAACGTGAGAAAAACGAGTGTCTGAAAATGGAAATTGACTCGAAAAAGAAACAGTGAGGCGTTGATACTTATTCGCGAACAATGTAACCAAGATTTTGCTCATAGTAGGATACCCTTTTATCATTATTATTTGATAAAGGAATCTGCGAATTTTGATTGGCACTACTTGAAATGTATGCAGTCCAATGGACGTTACTCCATTGATCAAGGTTCTAAGCTCAATCGATGTGTACTAATAACGAATTTAAAGCGAGAATTTAAGAAATGCCTCCTTGACGGCGCGTGTCAGATAATAAGTCAGATAATGGATATCAGCAAACTGCTTTGTTGAGGTACGAAATTATAAAACTTGGGTCACAATGATCCAAGAAGTATTGAGTGTACCGTACGGTATTTCGCTGGTCACAGACTGTTGCGCTACAGATGAAATGATTAGAATTTGGAGGAGTGAATGTGAACAAAGCTGCCTGATCAGCACGTGTCATGCGATTGAGACGACACAAACAGAACCACTGTTTTTTGACCTGTGAAATAAAGACTTTCGGAAAATAATACATCGAGAAGTATTCATCGGAAAACGCAGTACTCCGAAAATGAAGCTATGTTGATGAATTATCGGAGTAGGCGAAAGTGAGAATAACGATTGTGAAGACCGCTGCTTGGTCTGCACGTGCAACGTGATTGAGCCAATGCAGATAGCAAATCTGTTTTATTGAGTTAAAAATTTGGGAAATATTAGTTACAGTAATTGAAGAAGTATTCGTTGTATGGTTCAGTAAACTATTAGTCAAGGATTGCAGCTCAATGTACTCATTATAAACTTCTTGTCCAAATTCTTGCACTGGTAGCGTTCAGGGGATTGCCTGGGGCTCCGACAACAGGAAGAGAAAAAATCTTCTTCAATTAAACGAATAGTAAACAACGACCAGATTTAGCAAACATTGGATGACGGCCCAGAGTCAGCTGTATCCAAAATGTTCCACTCAGTCCCCGCCACCCCAGAACACCCTGGTTTA